>JAHIAM010015432.1:0-14518 GCA_021605205.1 Aegilops longissima | reverse complement strand
CCGGAACTCCCTAAAGAGTACGGCGATACTCCAATTGATCATGCACTTTGACGGCTCCAAAATGTTGGCCGCCCGGGGCTGGTAAGTCGTTCCCGACGTCCCCAACCGGGACACAGTCCAATACGCCCTTCAGATAATGTATACGGACTCCAACAACGCAGCCAATACGAGGCCCTTCCGCACGGCCTCCGGATGGCAGCTCCATGGGCATTCAACGCCTAGAGGTGCGCGATTCAACCTCGCAATATCTCAAATAAACGGAGACTTTGATGCCAAAGATCCAAAATGGCAGCATACCGCAATGCGGTCCTAAAATGCGCAGCACGGTTCAAGGGCTCGAATTTCATCATCCCGGATAACAACCAGGCGTCGGATATATTGGCACGCATCGGTGCAAAACGCGATGCGTCCCCACCCAATATCTTTACTGAACGGCTGTTCAAGCCATCCGCATTATGGGAAGGGAGTCCGGAATAACAATCCGACCCAACCGCACCACCGACGCCAACACTTCGACACAACCGGAGGCTCGCGCATCGAGATAACACCTCCGCCTATCCGAAATAATGGCGGTTATCGCTCTACTGGATCGGAACCATTCCTAGCCTACTTAACTAGGCAGGAACTCCCCAAGACCAAAATGAGGCTCGCTGCATAGTACGGCGATCTAAAGCCTATAAAGTCCATGAGGGAGAGCTTTATAAGAAAAGCACTACCGAGTCCTTCAAAGGTGTATTCCAAGAGGAAGGGCGAAACCTCCTGGCTGAAATTCATGCCGGACTGTGGCACCACGCCGCAGCCCGGCCCTTGTAGGCAAGGCCTTCCAGACAGATTTTATTGGCCGACGCCAGGCAGATGCGCAGAGACTTAGTCCAACGATGCGTCCGGGTTGCCGCTTTTGCTAACCAAAGCCACATGCCACCCACCGCCCTTAAAACTATACCCATCACCTGGTCCGTCATGGTCCGGGGCTTGACATGGTTGGACCCCTTAAGGGAGGAACCCACAAGCAAAAATACTATTGGTCATGGTGGATAAATTCACCAAATGGATAGAGGCCAAGCTCGTTAAACGGCCAATCCGGACCGTGATAGACTTCATATCGAGGGTAGTGGTACACGTTCACGTGTGTCCCCACAGTGTCATCACCGATAACGGCACCAACTTCACGGCGGATGAGGTCAAATTATGGTGCAAAACATGGGCATCAAGCTCGACACGCCTCGCCTATCACCTCAAACCAACGGCCAAGTCGAATCGAGCAAATGGTCTAATCATGAGCGGCATTAAACCCGGACTAGTGCGATCCTCAAGGAATCTAACACACCGGGTTGAGGAGCTCGACCAGACTGGGGGAACTGCGGACCACGCCAATGCATCGTACTACCGGATTCACACCATTTTTTATGGTGTACGGCGAAGGCAGTCCTGCCCTGTGACATAATACATGACTCACCTCGTGCGCATGTATGAAGAAAGAGAAGCCGAGCTCGATCGGCAGACAGTTTGGACGCATTGGAGGAGGAGCGCGAGGTGGCAAAAGCTCGCTCCGCATTCTATCAACAGCAGGCTTCAAGATATCAAAGCAGGGAAGTACGGGCCAAAGCTTATAACATTGGCTAACTAGTTCTACCGCCGGACAAGAAAAGGACAAACTCAAGCCCAAATGGAAGGTCCTTCATCATCGACCAGGTCCCGACCGGCGGAGCATACCGTTCGCAAACGCATCGGATAACCGACTCAAGCCGAACCCATGGAACGCAGCCCGCTCACGAAGATTCTACGCCTAAGTGCGGGACTCCAAGTTCGCCTCCCCTCCGCCCACATTTTCTATTTTGCTGTCTTTTATTTTCCTTCCTCCTCCTTCTTCTTGAAGCCTCTAGAGGCTCATTTGCTTTTCGCTCAAGATACTTGACGCGCTGTCGCGCTACTATTATACCGGGGCTTCTTTAACATAAGCTTATTTATACGGGCTTTATGCCCAACACATGCTAAACTTCCGCGATGTACCTTTTATTCACCATTATATGCATCGATATGACTTAAGTTTTGGCCAAGTTGGGTTGCTGGCTCTTGTGCTTACCCCACGCTCCCGATTGTTCGGCTAGGTGGTAAAGGAGCACCTTCCGCGATTGTTACTGCCGGGTCAGCCGGATGTACCTCGATCGGGTGAAGCCAAAGCTAGCGTTCTAAGGGAATATTACGGTGGTGAACTGAAAGATGATTTTTAACTATTTACCCATCTGCCCCCGTGATGATTTTCTCTTTTATAGCAGCTTTGACATGCACTTTAGGGGCATGCATCCCATGGAAAAGGAACCCTTAACGGAACTATTCTCCCGGAAGATGTTTCTACTACCCATGTAATATAACATAACTAGTTGGGCACTTGTCGATACAGCAATAATGACCCCTACGCCTTGTCTCCATGCATACCACGGTTCTTATATAACCAATGAAGGTATTCGGACACTCAGGACTATTGGGTCCAGAGGTCAAGCAAAAGGTCCGCTATGACAAACGATCTACAATCCGCTAGAAGACATTTTTTCATGTCATATTTTTACATAGTCAACTCGACTCATTGTATTCCTCCTCAATGCCATCTAATAGGCTATCTAATTTACAATCTTGCTGGGAATACTTACGCCAATTCTACTTGGCGGTACACTAAACGCTTATGAGGATCTCCATCCCATCAGGCCCCACAGTCCGACTCTCGCCCATATGTGGTTGGGCTCACCGTGGTACCTGCTTCTTTACCATGGCCCGAGCCTCCTGGCGCTTTGACGGCAGGCCGATATCTTCCATAGTCGGCGCCGCCGCTGCTCCTTGAAGCCGCTCGCCAGCTCCCCAATGCCTTCGAGGAGATAGATGGCCACAAGGCTGTGCCAACGCTGCCTTTCATCACCTGCCGGACTTCCTCGCTGCAGCACTGACGCAATTTGGGAAGAAGATCACCAAGAACTGGGCATCTCCTCCTCAGACGATGACCGTGAGCAAACTACATACATGTTTATGTTAGTCGCCTTCCTCGCCGAACTCTTTCAAAGTTCGCTTCAAGCACTTATCGAAATGCCGCGACGAGCAGCCGATTCTCCTTTACGGAGTCGGCTAACCGGGCACGAACATCTTAGTTCCTCACCCAGCTTTGGTGTTGGCATCCTGGAGGTTATTTTTCTCTGTCGCAAGACTCGTAAGCACGCTCTCGCAGGCCTTTAGGCTGGCGCAAGAGCTGTTGCTTGTCCGAGATCGAGTCCGCGCCATCTGCAATGTTTTTGTCAGATTTACACACCCGCCGACTTCATAAACTATTTATCTTTTGAAGCGATATTACCGTAGGGGGTCTGTGGCTCCCCACTATAGCGGCGCTAGTGCGCCTCAAGTTGGGCCTTGCACTCTTCAAGCTCCTCGACAGTCGGGTACTCTTTCTCAGTAAGATCCAGATAACAAATGATCCTAAATCAGTTATTCTAACTATTTTAAGTCTCGGGGCTACTGGCATATATAATCATCAAATTTCCTTACCAGATGTCCTTTACATAATTGCCCCGGTAGCTCGGCTAGACCATCTTGAGCGTACGGAGGTGCGCATCTCCTAATTGAAGGCATTCAAGGCCTCTTGGGAGAGACATGCCACACGAAGAATCGTCTTGTCACGCCAATATGCGACCCTATCCAAAAGGAACTCGACGGTCCCACCAAGGATAGACGCATATATTGAAACGCCGTTTGCAAGGTGGATATCATTACATCAACATTACATAATAGATGGGGATATATACATAAGACACAAATGCCACAAGAATACATCAACATCAAATACAAGATCAACATCCGACTACGGATGAAACATAAACAGAAACTCAAAGCGACATCCACCACGCTAGCCAGGCTACCGACTCGAACCTATCCCCGATCGAAGAAGAAGCGTAAGAAGAACTCCAAAAAGCAAGCATCGCTCTCGCGTCATGATCATCGCAAACCTGTACACGCAACTCGGTGGTGTAATGTCTGTGAGCCACGAGGACTCAGCAATCCCATTACCATGGGTATCAAGACTAGCAAAGCTTAATGGGAAAGGAAGGGGTAAAGTGGCGAGGTTGCAGCAGCGACTAAGCATATATGGTGGCTAACATACGCCAATGAGGCGAGAAGAGAAACAAAGGCACTGTCGCCAACTAGTAATGATCAAGAAGTGATCCTGAACTCCTACTTACGCCGACATAACCAAGAAACCGTGTTCTCCTCTCGATCAACCCCTTAAAAGAGACACTCACAGTTACGCTGCGGTTGGTGTATTTTAATTAAGATCAACTTCAAGTTTCTACAACCGGACATTAACAAATTCCCATCTGCCACATAACCGCTGAGCACGGCTCTCAAAGTTTATACCCCGCAGGGTGTCCCAACTTAGCCCATGATAAGCTCTCGCGATCAACGAAGGATATTCCTTCTCCCGGAAGACCCGATCAGTCTCGAATCCGCCTACAAGACATTCCACAGCAATAAAACAAGACCAGCAAGACCTCCCGGCGCCGACACCCCGATAGTAGCCGCATATCTCGTCTCGTGCCACGACCGGATGAACACTACGTCTGCAACCGACGATACCCCAAGTTGCCTCGGGGCACCGCAAGTGGTTCTAGTTTGGACCAACACTTGGACAAGCATTGGCCGGGGGTAAATAAAGATGACCCTCGGGATGCGCGACTCCCAAGGGAAAAAAGGCTAGGTGAGGCAAATGTAAAACCAATGTTGGGCCTTTGCTGGAAAAGTCTTATTCAAAGCGAACTGTCAAGGGGTCCCATAAATCACCCGACCAAGGGACGCAAAATCCGGGAACATAATACCGATATGACGGAAACTAGGCGGCAAGAGTGGAACAAAACACCGAGGCATAAGGCCGAGCCTTCCACCCTTTACCAAGTATATAGATGCATTAATTAAATAAGATATATTGTGATATCCCAACAAGTAAACATGTTCCAACAAGGAACAACGTCTCCATGTTCCAACAAGGAACAAACTTCATCTTCACCTGCAACTAACAACGCTATAAGAGCGGCTGAGCAAAGCGTAACATAGCCAAACAACGGTTTGCTAGGAAGGGTGCAAAAGGTTAGAGGCTGACATGGCAATTTGGGATGGCTTGAAGAGCAAATGATAGGTAGCGCAGCATAGCGAAAGAACGAAGCAACTAGCATAGCAATGATAGTAGTGAGATCCAGGGTAGCGGTCATCTTGCCTGAAATCCCGCAAGGAAGAAGAACGAGTCCATGAAGAAGACGAACGGATGAAGCCGAACCAAGCGTGAGACGAACGAATCCTCACGATCGCATAGCAAACAGAACTCACAAGAAGCACACAACATAGTAAACACACCACACATGAACAAGGCATGATGCTCAACCAAGCATGATGCATGACAAGATACATGAAGCTACTCATGGCAAGAGATGATGCAAACAAGAGCAACACATCAAAGCAAGTTTAAATGAGGCCGAAACAACATAGAACAATTCCGTAAGTCCTCATATGCAAATTTCGAAATTGGTCCAGATCTGAATAAACCTTATGTTCAAGTTGTTAAACAGCAAGTTAAGATGCACCACGATGATCTACACGAAATTCTAGTCAAGTTACATATAAAGTTCATTTAATTCGAGCTACTGACCTAGAAGATATGAGCAAAACAAGTTAAACATGGCATTGATGCAAAATGCATACAAACATCAAGAAAACACCTCAAAACAAGGATGCAACATGATAATATGAAACTACATGCAAAATCAAGCAAGTTTCATATAGAGCACACTCAAAACGGAGCAACGGTTCAACACATACACCCTATACAAGTCATGACAACAATCTGTCCAAAACAGCAAGTAGGCATATTGCAAGCATCAAAACAACATGCTACAGGACCTCAACGTAATAACAAAAGGCATGGGCATGATGTACAGGTAAAGCATTACAAAACATGAACACTGAGCTATCTCCAGAAACAACAAGAACATGCTCAAAAACACATGGCAAGATTGCAAATAATAACAGTTTCAGGCATTGGCAGAAATAACATCAGGTTGCAATGTTTAGAGCTATCAAACAGCATGTCACAGGAACTTAACATGGCAAAAAAAGGCATGGCATGAATCTACTAAATGCATAGAACAAAAGTCCTTTACTGACCATAAGCCAAAAAGGATCAGAAAATATGATGGCACCCACGTAAACATGGCAAGTTATATTACAGATTCATACATGGCAGGAACAACAATAAGTAAGCATGTTGGTGAGCTTGAACCACTCACCACAGAGCAATACATGGCATGGCAAGGCAACTCACAGCAAGAAGACATGGCATAGAAGCTATACATGGCAAGAACAACATCATAGCATGCTTGGATCAACTACAACAACCTTGGCAAAATTGAATAACATGTAAACAACCTGCCAGGAAACATTTTATAGCAAAAGTAGAGCTCGATTGACTCAATCTATTGCACTTCATAATTGCAAACAAGGGCATGGATGGATAGAGCAAGACATTTTTAACAAAACATCCTTACTGAAGTATCTCAAAATAAGCATGGATCTCTCGGTAGCATCAAGTTAACATGGCATAAAAATATCAGCAAAACAGGGCTGAAATCAGCAACATCATGAAGCCTAGTTTGCATGCTTGTGCTAGTCACCACAGAGATCAGAAAAATACATGGCATACACCCCTGTAAAGATGGCATGGCATATTACAAAACACATGTAGGGCTCAAGTTCATAGGGTGCACACATCAATCATGGCAAAATGACAAAGTGCATGTTCTGATAAGAATGTAAACTAACATCACATAGCACTCTTCTAACAGCATTTAGGGCATCAAGATGAGCTCAAATGAAAATGATGTAATGAGATGAAATGATCTACTCATCGAGATGAACAATTTGACATATTACACGCGCAAAACGGAGCAACGATGACAGAGTTATGGCATGATGAAAATGCATGAAAATATTACGAGAATCGGGGACTTAGTGGAATCCGGGAGGGGGAAAGAAGTCAACCATGCACGGATCTCGGGTTCGCTGGGTTCGGCCGCCGGAGATGGCAGATGACGCCGGGAGGGCGGAGAAGGGCGCCGCCGGGTGAGGGTCGCCCAGGCAACGCGCGCCTAGCTGCCCGATCTGGCGCTGCGGCCGGAGGAGGAGGCCGGCGCGGGCGGGAGTCATTGGGCGGCGTAGGCCAGGCGGGCATTATGGAGGCCGGGGCAGGAGGGCCGCGGGCGCTTGGGAGGCCGGGTCGAGCCGAGTCGGCGGCCGGAGGCGGCAGGCCGCCGCAGCCGGAGGGCGGGCGGCGGGGCCGGGCATGAATGGATGGCTGGCGTGGCCAACGGCAGCGGAGCCTTCGGGCCGAGCATGGCGCGGGGCGGGCCAGCCGGAGCCGATCGGCCGGCCTGGCGGGCCCGGATGGGCCCGGCCCGAACCATAACCACGGTGGAAGAGGGGGCGTGGTGGCGCGCGCGTGGTTTGGAGGCGGCGGCGGCGGGGTGGCGTGCGTCCCCGGATTGGTCGGGCGGCGTGGAAGCGGCGATGGGCGTGTCCGGCCAGCCGGTGCGGACACGTCCCGCGGCGAGGAGGAGTAGCTAGGTAGACTCCAAATGAGGTGCGGTTTTCGCCCCTGCGATCGTGATCGAGCGCATCGAGAGCATGGAGGGAGTTTTCTTGGTTTTGGGCCACTTTGGAAGAGGGTTGGGCTGCAACTCAAAGAGGGCTTTGCGTTACCAGGTTAACCGTTGGAGTACCAAACGACCTCCAAATGATCCGAAAACTTGACTTGAGGCGGTCTATCGGGTGCTATACCAAGGCCGCTAGACAAACCTCGGTCCATTCCGAGAACGTTTAACACCCGCACATGAAAAGAGGTAAAAGAGGGCGCCGGGAGACATAGGAGTGCCGGATTGCAAAACGGACAACCGGGAAAATGCTCGGATGCATGAGACGAACACATTATGCAAAATGAAATGCACATGATGACATGATATGAAATGCAGATGATGACATGGCAAAGAGAGACACGCAAGCACATGACATGGCAAAGGCGGTGAATAAGCTGGCGGACACTGGCGCATCGAATCCAGGCGTTACAATGCCGTGGCGGCTTTGTGGATTCAAGCGCTCCACCACCTCGGAGTTGGTGGCGGACAATCTGGTCGGCATCATCTCGCCGGAGGAGCATCCGGCGGTACGCCTAAATGTTCGCCTCCGCTTCGGACCCGGCTTTGGAGCCTGGCGGCGGAGGTTGATTAGCAACCTCTCCGGACTCGATCCGGCGAGCGCTCTTTCTGAAAAGAGCGTCGGCGTTAGTCGCCTTCTAGGAATCAATCCTAGGAACATGGTGACCACGCCATACCGTTATGCGACGGAGTTCGATCCGGACCGCACTCCTTTTAAGCACTGCGAGGGCGTCTTGCCCTTGTTGGCCAGCCGCCGCTGAGCTCGGCTTCTGCCTCGAAGGTACCCCTCTGACGCCATTGGTATCACGGTGATCAAGAATAAGCACGGATGGGTCATTATCGTAATATTGGGACCTCGGTCTCGGTTACTGTGAGGTCTTGAAGTATTCAGTAATGTCGGCCGTAATAGCAAAAAGCATTATCGATGCTAAGTTGGTGGAATACCGGATCGATCAACTCCACCTTTATATCCGGATCCTCTTCGAGAGTGGATCGAGGGACCGTTCGGATCCTCGGGTTGTGAGAGGCGGGCTGTATATTTCTCCATCCGTGCAGTTCTGCATAGAAACCACAAAATGAGATATTTAACCACGGGAACATGGATCGGACAGGTCACAAAAGATGTTTGCTTACCCAGCTTCGAGGATTATTCAAAGAAAACTCCTTGATGGATTGACGCGAGAAATCCTCCTCCTCCCTTTATACATGGCGCACAAGATCTTCACCAGCTTCGGTGACCGATCCGGCCCTTTATGCGGCCATGGCGGTAACATCGTCCTCCCGTTGAAGGCCCACATGGGTGGCCCCTATATGGAGCGGCTGCACTCCCCTCATAATGCATATTGCCATGACTCCAATCATGGTCAATCCAGCATGAGCTAGTAACCTTATTCGGCTCATCAATTAGAGGACATCCGGTCATTTTCCCTCCGGGCTCCGAGGGCGCCAGCTTAGGCGCTTCTTCGGAGGAGCATTGCTGAACTCCGAAGGCCGATCCAACAGGATCCGCAGCTGGACGCCCTCCATATAAAACCATTCCAAGGCCAGTCTCGGACGCTTTCTTCGGGTTCCGGATAGGTATCCGGTCCCGCGATGCGCCATAGCTCGCTCCACCCACTTGATATATTGACCCCTCTATGAGAACGGGGTACTAGGCAGAATAATCTCTTCCACAGCTCTAAATGAGCCTCGACCCCAAGAACAGTTCGCCAAGGGCCACGAAGTCCGCGATGTGCAAGATGGAGGAAGGAGTAAGGTGGTGCAATCCGAGGTCAGAGAACTCCAAGAGCCCATGGAGAAACGGATGGATTGGAAACTGAGGTCCTCTTACTAGATAAGAGATGAAGCATACCCGCCTCCTTTAGAGGGATCGGGGACACCTCCGCTTGCTTTCCGCCCTTGTAGGTGGCAAGTCCGGCTCGAACCGAACCATGAAGGCCGGGGAAGAAATCCTTTGGCTTGAGTATAACTAGCTCGCTATGCGGGACTCAGCATCTCTCCAATTTCTGTGCTGAGGGCTAGGAGCGCGAGAGGAGGAGCCGGTCGACCGTCCATGATAGAATGGGCTTTTGGTCGAGGCGCTTCGATGAAAGCTCGAAGGGGGATGGTGTGACTCAGATCTAGAACCTCTCGCCTTTATAGGCAGCTCATTCGCCTGGCTAGGGGGTAATTGTAAAATATACCCTGGCTTTTCGCTGATTCATTCAAACACGTGGAAGATGGCCATTATTGGGCGAGAAGCCAAGGAGCACAACATTTATCGTAAGTCGACACCATTCGGCAAGTATATGGATATTGGAGAAGAACCCGCCGCAATGTCGAAGACAATCAACGCCACGGACTCATCGCCATTGAAGCCTGGTTCGGGGCTACCGAGGGAGTCCCGATTAGGGGTGTCCGGATAGTCAACTATCACCGCTGGTCTGGACTCCTGACTATGAAGATACAAGATTGAAGACTTCGTCCGTGTCCGGATGGGACTTTCCTTGGCGTGGAAGGCAAGCTTGGCGATACGGATATGTAGATCTCCTACCATTGTAACCACTCGGTAACCATAACCTATCCGGTGTCTATATAAACCAGAGGGTTTTAGTCCGTAGGATCTAACAACAATCATACCATAGGCTAGCTTCTAGGTTTAGCCTCCTTGATCTCGTGGTAGATCTACTCTTGTACTACCCATATCATCAATATTAATCAAGCAGGGAGTAGGGTATTACCTCCATCGAGAGGGCCCAACCTGTAAAAAACATCGTGTCCCTTGTCTCCTGTTACCATCCGCCTAGACGCACAGTTCGGGACCCCCTACCCGAGATCCGCCGGTTTTGACACCGACACCCCCTCTCGCCATGACAGATGAAAGAAAGGAGCCGAGGTGGAAGGAGATGGATGATGAAGATTGTGGGGTGCCATCCCCCTACCCCTTCCTATAAAGGGGCGGGTTCGGGGCTCGGCCACCCCACTCAACCAATCCGGCCATCAGGGGCGCAGGGAATCTGGACCGACCCACTGCTCCAATCAGCGACGACCAAGTTTCCCGCCTCGTTATTTAAGACCCGTGCCCCCCCCCCCCGCGTCCGTCGCCTGCCACGTTGGGGGCATGGGGGACACGTGGTGAGCAAGCAGAAATCAAGGGGACGGGTGAGGCGCCCGTTCTCCACCCCGTGATCGTGGGGCGCGGGCACCTCGAAGACCGCGACCCAAGTCCATTCAGTAAATGAGTCGCGCCTTTGTGTTTTCCTCCTTTTATGGGGAAGGCGCGAGCCACCTCTTTACCACGATGTGACGCATGCGTGTGGGAGCCGCCCCACGCATGACCCCCACGTCACGCATGACCCTCCATGTCGCATGTTTAACGCGGGTCGTGGGGAAGCGCAGCGGACGGGAAAGTTACTGCAGTAAAAACCCGCCCCGCCTGCCCATGCACCATTCTGGGCCTAGCCCAACAATGCGCTGCACTTATGTGTGGCCCAGGCCCGGGGGCTCTTGTCGATGTATAAAAGTAGGGGCTCTCCTTTTTACCCCTCTACTTGTGCACGGGCAGTCAGAGCCACGCCTGCGGCCACACTAAGTAGGGCAGAGGAGCGATGCCAGAGGCACGAGGCAATCCAAGCAACGCCAAGACCAGAGACACAAAGAGCGTATACGCAGAGGGCCCCTCGGCAAGCTCCTTGCCGGGCGGCTCTCCGCAGCTTCGGCAAGAGCCTTGTTCAGGCAGCTACCCTGATGCCAAAGAGTAAGCGCCACCCATGAGCCAAGGGTTCCAATGCCATCAACCACATTGGGACCAAGGCTCGGGAGGCACCTCCGTGGTGGCATGTAGATCTTTGTGAAGATCATGAACACTCAGATGAGGACCAGAAGACGATGATCCTCGGCGGGTTCCTAGCCGATGGAAATCCACGAGACCCCTAGTAAGATCCTTGCTGGGACGCACTGTGATGCCGTGGTAAGACTCTGCAATGGGCCCCGCACAAGGCCTCGCCGAAGACAAAAAGTAGGCCACAACCAGGCCCGTGATCTCGCCAAGACTACACCGGCCGCTTCCCATGCAGCAGTGTTAGCTCAACCAAATCAAGGTGTACAGGGCGCGGCAGCATGCAGCCTCTACACCGATCATTATCTAGCACCTGCGGTGGCATGCAGATTCGTGAATACTCCACCACCACGCCAGCAGCAAGAGCCACCCAATGTGGGCGCTGCAACGCCATCGTACCTGGACAAGTACGAAGCAGGCGGTAGGCGGGACAGCCGGGACGAAGCCTCCCCTGTGCATCGATAAAGCAAGAGGGGCACGCCGACAACAGATTAAATGCATTTGTCCGATGGTGCCAGGGATAGACTCATCCATCTGCACACCTTTCCACCTCTCAAAAGCACCGTGGGAACCACTTTGTCTATAAAAGGAGGCCCAAGGCCCAGTGAGAAGGATTCAATCTTTTGGGCAACACACGCACTGTAGCTAGCTCAAAATCTCAAGACACGCGACTGAAGCTAGCTCAAAAGCTCAAGAACACTCAAATACACACACCAAAGGTGGACTAGGGTATTACACATCTTCACGTCTTAACTCTAGGTAAACGATCCTTGTCCTCGACCGCTGCACTGTTTCTTTTGTACAACCCCACTACCAAACCATAGAAGGGATCCCAGTGATTCCATAGGTGTCGCCCTCTTATTAATTGGTCCGGTGGGTCTCACACCAGGTGCAGGAATAATTATTTGGCGCGTAATATAGGAGGCACTTCATGCCATGCCGTCAGACCCCACCACACCTCTCCACGTACGCATTTTCCGATGGAAGTCGGTCGTTGACCACATCACCAAGCCGCCGCCGAGAGCACCAGGGCGGTAGACGATCAAGCAGGCCTAGGAAGGGACGACGCAGAGCCGGGAAGACGCAGCAGTGGATGCCCATGCGGAGAGGAGTACGAGGGTTCACCGGCTCGTCTATGCGTGAGGCTGCTGCCGCCGCAAAAATTACAGGGGTGGGTGAGTAGAGGGATCGCCTGGCCAGCGGTGGGAGTAGTAGGGCAGTGAGGTTCATGGATCGGAGCCGCCAGCCAAGTGCAGGAGAACGAGGTACCCACTCGGCGCTGGTTTGGGCGGCCGGAGCAAGAAGATCAGAGGTTGAAGAAGCACTCACGGCCGTTGATGGACATTGTACGATCAATCGAAGCTAGAATCATTCATATTGACTAAGTTGACAAAGCCCTCCGCCCCTCGGCCAACTTAGTTGGCCCACAAGTCAGCCTCCCACTATTGTTGGTCCCCAGCTAGGAGGGGGTATTCATTTTTTCAGGGTGAATAAGGAGGCACTTCCTTGCGCGAAGAGACAGTTGGAGGGTCCGAATTCGCCAGCCGCAGGAACTTTATTCACGAAACACAGAGGCCCTTCTGGTGGGTCCCACCTGTCCGTGGAGGAATCATTATTTTGCGCTGTAATAAGGAGGTATTTCTCGCGGCGGCCGTGGACTCAGCTGTCAGCCTTCACCATGCGACGTTCTACTTCTGATGGTGTCGTTCATTGACCACGTTGACCACTTCGCGCCAAGCGCATCCAATGTGGTGGACGACGGCAAGGCCTAGGAAGGGGACGACGCAGATCCGGGGAAGACGCGAAGCCGGGGAAGACGCGGGAGTGGATGCCTACATGGAGAGGAGTACGAGGGTTCACTGGTTCGGTTGCGGTGTGAGGCTGCCGCCGCGCAGGCCTCTGGCTAGCGTGGGAGTAGTGGTGTGAGGCCTCAACGGTAGCAATACCGCCACCGGAGGTGAGCAGCAGTCTCGGCCGCGCTGGTTTTGGCGGTGGTGCAAGAAGAGTAGCGATTGAAGACGAAAGCAGGACCTTTTGATTCAAATCCAATGGTTGCCGCCTAGAATCGTTGGTTGACTAAGCTGACAAGTCCTCGCGACACGCAGTCAACATAGTAGGCCTGATGTCAGCCTCTCCCAACCGTACACCCCGATGTCAAAGTGGAGGAATCATTTTTTCAAGGTAATAAGGAGGCAGCTTGATTGCGGCGGCCACGCCAGCATGAGGGAGTATGGCAGGGTCGGGGAAGCCTACGCATCACAAGGGCCACAAGAGGAGGGAGCAGCAGTCCCGCCAATGATAGTTTAGGGCGGTCGAGCAGGGAAGATCAAAGATTGAAGAACGTCCGGTCGTTGATGGACATCCAGCAGTAATAATGCTAGAATCGTGGTGTTGATCGACAAAGGCTTGCGAAACAAGTCAGCCTCGAAATATGTGGCGTACAGCCCATTTGCTATTATTTTTATAATTTTTACTCATTTTCTAATTCTAGAATTTATTGCAGCCTGCTTTTCCATTTTTTAGAATTGCTGCCCATTTTCTGGTCAGCATGTGGTTAAAAAAATTAACTAAATATAATGCGAATTTTGAAAATTCACAAATTTTTGCCGGGGAACAAAATATTCTTAATCCAAAAATTAGTAGCCATACTAAAACAAATTTAAAAATAAATTAGTACTATGTCATGTTAAATCCAATGAATGTCATGTTAATCTAATGAATATTTTTCCATTCCCAAAATTCTTCTCTTAGATTTGTCTAAATATGGATGTATCGTGTCACGTTTGGTATTAGATACATCCGTATTCAGACTAATCTAAGAAAAGAATTTTGGGGAGGGGAGTATAAGATATCGTTGAAGAACAAAAGAAAAAAAAGAAACTAATATCCCATTTGCTATATTTTTGGAATTTTCAAACCTTTGATATTACTTAATGCATTAACTCGACGATACTTTTGGCCAGGCCGG
>JAHIAM010015431.1:0-14132 GCA_021605205.1 Aegilops longissima | reverse complement strand
CCCCGAGGGGGGTTGCCGGTTCGACCAACACTGGGAACCGCCCGGGGCAAAAAGATGACCCTCGGGCCCAAACCCAAGGGAACAAGGGTATAGGTGAGGCAAATGGTAAAACCAATGTTGGGCCTTCGGAAAAGTCTTATTCAAAGCGAATGCGGGGGTCCCATAAATCACCCACCGTAGGGACCAAAAACCGGGAACATAACACCGTATGACGGAAACTAGGGCCAAGAGGAACAAAACACGCATAAGGCCGAGCCTTCCACCCTTTACCAAATATATGGCATTAATTAAATAAGATATATTGTGATATCCAAAAGTAAACATGTTCCAACAAGGAACAACATCTCCATGTTCCAACAAGGAACAAACATCATCTTCACCGCAACTAACAACGCTATAAGAGGGGCTGAAAAGGGTAAATAGCCAAACAACGGTTTGCTAGGAAAGGATGGTTAGGGCTGACATGGCAATATGGGTGGATGATATAGCAAGTGGTAGGCATCCAGCATAGGCATAGCAAAAGGCAGCAACTAGCAAGCAAAGATAGTAGTGATTTAGGGTAATTTGCCTAAATCAAGGAAGAAGAACGAATCCATGAAGAAGACAAACGGACGAGGTTAATGAATCTCACAATCGAATAAACCAAGCTAACAGAGAAGCAACCCGAAAGAAGCAAACAACATAGTAAACAACCATCACATAAACATGGCATGATGCACAATCAAGTATGATGCATGTCCGTTTAAAGAGGATGGCATGGCAATATGCACAAACAACACTACAAGATGGAGTCAATTGCAACGGGTTGCATATTGACAAAACACCACAACAATTATTTAGTTCTTCCCATTAGGTATCAACAATATTAAATGTTATTAAACATGGCAAGAGGTGAAGCAATATGAAACTACCTATTTAGGCAAGATTAAATGAGGCCGGAAATAAAACAACAATTCCGAAAACCTCGTGCATATTTCGAATTTGGAACAGATCTGACCAAAGCATATTTTGGTTGTTAAACATGCAAAGTAATGCTACCATGTTAATCTATGCATTTTTCACCCCATTTACATATATAATTTAATTAAAATGGAGCTACGTTATTTAGTTATGAAATAAATCATTTTAGCATGGCATTTAAGCAAATTAAAGCAAACAACAATATTAAACATTTAAATGTTGTTATCATGATGGGATGACAAGAGCAAGTTTCATGCAATTTTATGAAAACGTTGACTTGAGCATTAAGAAGCATTACGCCACCGTGGTGGAAGAAAGGTCCACGGCAACTAATCCAAAATGGTGCCACGAATATTCGGTTCCGATAACTATTGAGATATCGCAAAGGAAAGGGGGACGGAGCAGCTGCAAGAATGGTGGGTGATCCCGGATACCGGGTTCCCACGGAACGGTGGATGGCAAAAGAGCGAGGAACAAGCGGGATGATTCGATCACGGCGGTCGCCACGGGTTATACCTTCGAACGCTCAAACGGGACAAAGCGCCAGAGGGAAGTAGATGTTCACGGTCGCCGAGGGAAGTAGAGGGAGTCGCTCACGCTCATGGCCCGAGGGAAGTAGTGGTACACGGCACGGGAGAGGAAGTAGACGTCACGCTCGCTTGTAGTGGTACATCCGCCACAAGTAGTTACACCGGGAGTCGAATTGACGGTTCCGCTAAGTGTCTTCGGGCACGGATTGTACACGCAGAATGTTCAAGAGGACTTGGCATCCGGGTCTCCGGGTCGGGTAGTGGTACTCGCCATCGGGACGTCGCCCGGTTCGGTGGTCGCCGGGTCGGTGGTACTTGGCCTCCGGAGACGATGGTAGAGGTATTTGGCGAAGGCCGGGCACTTGTCGATCATCGAGGTCAATTTGACGGTGCCACCGCCCCGAGGGTAGTCGGGGTACTTGGGGTCTTCAACTTCGGTCCGGTTTTGCGGAGATGTACCGGTCCAAAATAGTCTTCGTACTTGACGATAGTAGGGGTACTCGCAGCTCCCAGACGTCGGGGTGGAAGAACTTGGGTCCCGGGGAGAGTTCTCCTCCCGGCGACGCGGAGGAGGGGGCGGGGGCCGATCTGGGGCGCGGCCTCTGGGCGACAAAAGGGGCCTCCACGACGAGGAGGAGGGAGATGAGCTGGCACCCGCGCGGGCCCAGGAGAAGCTCAGCAGAGGCGCCAAGGAGAGGAAGAGGGGCCGGCGGGAAGAGATGGGAAACGGGGAAGGAGCGAGAGGAGGGAGATGGGGCCGCCCGGCGGGGAGGAGCGGCGACGGGAGGTAGGAGGCGGGCGCGCCGAGGAGGGTTGAGGCCGGGCAGGAAGGACGGGAAGGGGCGCCAGGTGGCGAGGGTCCGGGAGATGCCGGCGCTAGGAGGAGGGGGGCCACGGGGAAGCAGAGGGGATGAGGGGAAGAGATGGAATCGGGGACGGGGGAGGCGGGCTAGGAGGAGGACGAGGGGGGGGATCGGGAGATGGGCTTTAGAGGCTAGGAAGGGCACCCCTGGGCCTTTGGGGTTTGTGGGCTCCAGAGGAGGCGCGGCTGGGGGGAGGCCTTGGGCCATAGAGGGCTGGGGGAAGAATGGCTGGGCTTCGGGTTTCCTTCTTTCCCTCTCTCTTATATATATATTTAGCAAAAAATAAATAAAGAGAGACAAAAGAACAGAGGGTTAGGGAAAGAATTTGGAATGGGGATTATTTTCCGACCAAAAAATATGAGGAATTTAACAAAATGATCCAAGGATTTTTGGTGAACTCCAAAATGATAGAATAATAACGGCAGGTTTTGAGGTCAATCGAAGGTAAAAAAGGCATGGATTTTGCAAGTGTGTTATGGTGATTCCAAACGAGGAATATTTTATATAGCCCCTAATATTGGGACGATATGTTATAAAGAGAAGTCACCATGTGAATCCTCGATTTAAATGGATCAGAAACCATACAATTTATTTAGAAGAGTTTTAAAAAATAATGATATGATGGCATGATGAGAGACAATGCAAGAGATGACATGATGCAAGCCACACCAAACAAATCACACGACAAACTTAAACCCGAAGGCAATCAAGCTCCGGGGGGGCGCCAAATCCCCATAAGAGGACTCCCCCAGTCTAGGAGGAGGAAAAGGAAGAGGAGGAGGAAAAAAAGTTGTTTCTTTTGACAAAAGGGAAACCTAACCCTTTTGCAAAAGAAAGGAAAACTAAGATGGAAATTGAAAACCCCTGTTGAAAAAAACAAATAATTTTAAAACCGATTTGGATTGATTTGAAACCACAACCCCGACTCAATCAAAACCCCAAACCCCTAAATGTGAGGCACCAAGAACAATGTTGCCAAAAACCATCAACATTCCAAGATCCCATGTCCTAAAAAATTTAGGAAATTTAGGAAGAAAACAAATTACGCGTCCTCACCGAGTTAAAACCGAGGATGAATCCTACCCATATATTAATCCTAAATCAAAACTTTTCCTTCGATCAACAACCCAAAACAATCAAGTGGGGGCTTATGGGAAGGTAACCAACTTGAGACCCTCGACGGGCTATATCTCCCACTTCAAGACACTTAGAGGCATAACCGCATTGAAAGCAATGTCGCAAGTGAGGTAATCTTCACACAACCCATGTAATACATAAGGAAAAGAGACAATAGTTGGCTTACAACGCCACTTCACACAATACATGGGTAAAACATTACATCAAGATAAATCAAGGTCCAAACGGAACCAAAATAAAAGAAGATCCCCAAATGCTACAAGATCCCCGATCGTCCCAACTGGCTCCACTACCACCAAACGAAACAACACAAAGAACAAGATCTTCATCGAGCCCTCCTTGAGCTCGGCGATCACCGCACGGTTTCATCGGCACCGCAAACTGGTTTGAAGTATCCGGGTTTGGGGACTAAACTCACACCCAGATCAAGACTATTTAAGCTTAAAGGTAGGACAGGTAGTGAGGTGGGTTGCGAAGATAGCATATTGGTGGCTAACAAACGCAAATGAGAGCGGAAGAGAAGGCAAAGCACGGTCGAACAACTATGATCAAGAAGGATCCGAACCCTACTTACGCCGACATAACTCCAAAAGTTCTTTTCGACAACCCCAAAAGAGACATCACGTTACGCAAACGGTTGGTGTATTTTAATTAAGATCAACTTGGTTTTCTACAACCGACATTAACAAATTCCCATCTGCCACATAACCCGGCACGGCTTTCAAAGTTCAACCCTCAGGGTGTCCAACTTAGCCCATGATAAGCTTCGCATCAACGGGATATTCTTTCCCCGGAAGACCCGACACCCGAATCCCCAAGACATTTCAAAGAATAAAACAAGACCAGAAGTCACCGGATGTGCCACAACCGATAGGAGTCCGACGCACTGGTCTCGGCACACCGATAAGCAAGCACGAGTAAAACCAACCTCGAAAGTTCAGGTGGCCCCCGGGCTCGGTTCGACCAACACTGGGAGCACCGCCCGGGGCTAAAAAAGATGACCCGGCTCCAAACCCAAGGAACAAGGGTAGGTGAGGCAAATGGTAAAACCAATGTTGGGCCTTTTGGGAAAAGTCTTATTCAAAGCGAATTCAAGGGGGTCCCATAAATCACCCGACCGCAGGGGGACAAAACGGGAACATAACACCATGACGGAAACTAGGCGGCAAGAGTGGAACAAAACACGCATAAGGCCGAGCCTTCCACCCTTTACCAAATATATAGATGCATTAATTAAATAAGATATATTGTGATATCCCAAGTAAACATGTTCCAACAAGGAACAACATTCCATGTTCCAACAAGGAACAAACATCATCTTCACCGCAACTAACAACGATAAGAGGGGTGAGCAAAGCTAACAAGCCAAACAACGGTTTTAGGAAAGGATGGTTAGGGGGACATGGCAATTGGGTGGATGATATAGGTGGTAGGCATCGCAAATAGGCATAGCAAAAGAGCGGCAATAGCGCAAAGATAGTAGTGATTTCAGGGTATGGTCATCTTGCCCAAATCCCGCAAGGAAGAAGAACGAATCCATGAAGAAGACAAACGGACGAGGTCGAATGAATCCTCACAACTCCGAATGAAACCGGTTAACGAGAAAGCAACCCGAAAGAAGCAAACAACATAGTAAAAAACCATCACATAAACATGGCATGATGCACAATCAAGTATGATGGCCGTTTAAAGAGGCATGGCATGGCAATATGCACAAACAAACTAAAGTTAGGAGTCAATATGCAACGGGTTGCATATTGACAAAACACCACAACAATTATTTAGTTCTTCCCGATTAGGTACTCAAAATATTAAATGTTATTAAACATGGCAAGAGGGGAAAATAGAAACTACCTATTTAGGCAAGATTAAATGAGGCCGGAAATAACAACAAAATTCCGAAAATCCTCATGGCATTTTAATTTGGAACAGATCTGACCTAAAGCATATTTTAGAGTTGTTAAACATGCAAAGTAATGCTACCATGTTAATCATGCATTTTTCACCCCATTTAATATATAATTTAATTAAAATGGAGTAATTTAGTTAAAATAAATCATTTTAGCATGGCATTTGAAATTAAAGCAAACAACAATATTAAACATTTAAATGTTGTTAATGATGCGGATGACAAGAGGTTTCATGCAATTTTAAAAACCACTTGAGCATTAAGGCATTACGCCACCGGGTGGAAGAAAGGTGCCAGGAACAATCCAAAATGGTGCCACCATATCGGTTCCATAACTCATTGAGATATCGGCAAAGGAAAGGGGGACGGAGAAGCATGCAAGAATGGTGGGTGATCCGAACCGGGTTCCCACGAACGGTGGATGGCAAAAGAGCGAGGAAAAGCGGGATGATTCACACGGGCGGTCGCCACGGGTTATATTCGAACGCTCAAACGGGACGGAAAGCGCCAGAGGGGAAGTAGATGTTCACGGGTCGCCGAGGGAAGTAGAGGAAGTAGTCGTTCACGCTCGGGTCGCCGAGGGAAGTAGTTACCGCACAGAGGAAGTAGACGCCACGCCGCGTGTCATCTGCCATCGGGTAGGGTACACAAAGGTAGTCGAACTTGACGGTTCCCACGGCCCGCAAGTTGTACACGCCCGGGAGATGTTAAAGGGACCGATCCGGTCTCCGGGTCGACGGTAGTGGTACTTGCCATCGGGTACTTGTCGTTCCGGTTCGTGGTCGGGTCGTAGTGGTACTTGGCGCTTTGAGACGATGGTAGAGGTACTTCGAAGGCCGGGCATTGTCGATCATCGTAGTGATTTGACTGCCACCGCCCCCGAGGGTAGTCGGTACTTGGGGTCTTCAACTTGCCGGCCTTTTTATAAAGAGATTGCCAAAAATTTCGTACTTGACGATACTAGAGAGGTACCCGGGCCTCAGACGTCCCTGTGGAAGAACTTTGGGTCGCGGGAGGGCCCGGTTCACAGACGCGGAGGAGGACAGGGCGGGCGGCGATCTGGGGCGGCCCCCGGGCGCAATGCGGGGGCCCACGACGGGAGGAGGGAGATGAGCGCCCGGGCGACGCTGGGCCCAAAAGCTCGAGAGGCGCCCAAGGAGAGGAAGAGGGCCAAGGGAAGAGATGGGGAAACGAGGGAAGGAGCAGGAGGGGAGATGGGGTCCTGCGCGGGGAGCGGCCGGGAGGGGAGGCCCGGGGCGCCGAGGAGGTTGAGGCGGGGAAAGGACGAGGAAGGGGCCCGAGGTGGCGGGGTCGCGGAGTCGGCGGGCCAGGAGGAGGGGCCGGAGGGAAAGAGGGACGAGGGGAAGAGATGGAATCGGGGGATCGGGAGGAGGGGGCGCCAGGAGGAGGACGAGGGGAGAAGGGACGGGAGATGGGAGTTAGAGGTAGGGAAGGGCACCCTGGGCCTTGGGGTTTGGGGGCCAGAGGGAGGGCCTTGGGGGGAGGCCTTGGGCCATGAGGCCGGGAAGAATGGCGGCCGGTGGGGGTTTCTGCTTCCCTCTCTTTATATATATATTTAAAAAAATAAATAAAGAGAGACAAAAGAACGAGAGGGTTAGGGAAGAATTTGGAATGGGGATTATTTTCCACCATAAAAATATGAGGAATTTAACAAAATGATCCAAGGATTTTTGGTGGAACCCAAATGATAGAATAATAACGGCAGGTTTTGAGGTCAACTCAAGAAAAGGCAGGATTTTGCAAGTGTGTTATGGTGATTCCAAAACGAGGAATATTTTTATGCCCTATTGGGGATATGTTATAAAGAGAAGTCAATGAATCCTCGATTTAAATGGACGAGAAACCATACAATTTATTTAGAAGAGTTTTAAAAAATAATGATATGATGGCATGATGAGATGATGCAATGCAAGAGATGACATGATGCAAGCAACACCAAACAAATCACACGACAAAACTCCTAAACCCCCGGAAGGCAAATCAAGTTCGGGTCCTGGGGCCAAGCCAGCCCTTGGGGCGACTAAAGGAGGGGGGGAGTCCTCCTTAGTAGGAGTAGGGACTCCCTTCCTAGTCCTACTAGGAAGAGGGAAGGGGAAGGAAGAGGGAGGAGGAAGGGGCAATCCTCCTAGTCCAAGGACTTCCCATGGAGGGGGGCCCCCCGTGCAGCCCTTCTCCCTTTGGCCCAATAAGGCCCATAACTTCCCGGGGTTTTAGAATTCCTCCCAAGACTTCCTTTTCTCCGAAACTTCCTAACCTTTCCTGTCCCGAATATAACCATCCAATATATCAATCTTTATGTCTCGACCATTTCGGACTCTCGCCATGTCCGGATCACATCCGGGACTAACTCCTTCGGTACATCAAAATACATAAACTCATAATATAACCGCCATTGAAACCTTGCGCATGGACCCACGGTTCGAGAACTATGTAGACATGACCTAGAACCATTCTCGTCAATAACCAAAGCGGAACCTGGATGCCCATATTGGTTCCTACATATTCTATTTAAGATCTTTATCGGTCAAACCGATAACAACAACGTTGTTCCCTTTGTCATCGGTATGTTATTTACCCGAGATTCGATCGCCGGATCCAATACCTAGTTTAATCTCCATCGGAAAGTCTTTTATTGCCCGAATACATCATCTCACAACTAACTCATTAGTTGCAATGCTTGCAAGGCTTATGTGATGTGTATTAAGAAGGCCTAGAGATACCCTCCACAACGGAGGGACAAACCTAATCTTGATTCATGCCAACTCAACATATACTTTTTGAGACACTTGTAGAGTACCTTTATAATCACCCATTGCCAGGACGCTTGGTAGCACACAAAGTGTTCCTCCGGTAAACGGAGTTGCATAACTCAAGTTGCAGGAACTTTGTATAAGTCATGAAGAAAAGCAATAGCAACATACTAAATGATCGGATGCTTAACGGAATGGGTCATGTCAATCGATCATTCAACTATGATGTGACCTTGTTAATCAAATAAAACTTTTTTTATGGTTAGGAAACATAACCATCTTTGATTAACAAGCTAGTCAAGTAGAGGCATACTAGTGACATACTGTTTGTCTATATATTCACACAATTATGTTTCCGTAATACAATTCTAGCTGAATAATAAACATTTATCATGATATAAGGAAATAAATAAAACTTTATTATTGCCTCTAGGGCATATTTCCCCTCCCACTTGCACTAGAGTCAATAATCTAGTTCACATCGCCATGTGATTTAACATCAATAGTTCACATCTATATGGGTTAACACCATAGTTCACATCGACATGTGACCAACACCCAAAGGGTTTACTAGAGTCAGAATCTAGTTCACATCGCTATGTGATTAACACCCAAAGAGTACTAAGGTGTGATCATGTTTTGCTTGTGAGATAATTTTAGTCAACGGGTCCGCTACATTCGGAGCCGTAAGTATTTTGCAAATTTCTATGTCTACAATGCTCGCATGGAGCTATCTAGCTAATTGCTCCCACTTTCAATATGTATCCGATTGAGACTCGAGTCATCTAGATTAGTGTTAAGACTTGCATCGACGTAACCCTTTACTTACCTAACCCTTTTCACTTCCATAATCGAGAAACATATCCTTATTCCACGGATAATTTTGACCGTGTCCGGATCTACCCTAGATCACTATTGTACCCCTTGCCAAACTCTGGGTATACAATAGATCCGGACACGATGGCATACTTTATAGAACCTATGGCCAAGGCATAGGGAATGACTTTCATTCTTTTCTATCTTCCGCCGTGGTCGGGTTTTGAGTCTTACTCAATTTCACACCTTTGTAACAAGTGAACTCTTTTTGATCTGCTCCATTTTGAACTACTTCAAAATCTTGTCAAGGTATGTATTCATTGAAAAACTTATCAAGCCGCCTTGATCTATCTCTATAGATCTTGATGCTCAATATGTAAGCAGCTTCATCGAGGTCCTTCTTTGAAAAACTCCTTTCCCTTTATGCTTTTAGAATAATTCTACATCATTTCCAATCAACAATATGTCATTCACATATACTTATCAAAATGTTGTAGTGCTCCCACTCACTTTCTTGTAAATACAGGCCTTCCAAAAGTCTGAAAACCATATGCTTTGATCAACATATCAAAGCGATATTCCAACTCCAGATGCTTGCACCAGTCCATAGATGGATCACAAGCTTGCACATTTTGTTAGCCCTTTAGGATTGAAAAACCTTCCGGTTGCATCACATAAACTCTTCTTTAATAAATCCATTAAAGAATGTAGTTTTGACATCCATTTGCCGATTTCATAAAATGTGGCAATTGCAACATGATTCGGACATTTTAACATCGCTAAGCTTGAGAAAAACTCATTGTAGTCAACACTTTGAATTTGTCAAAACCTTTTTACATAAGTCGAGCTTTGTAGATAGTAACACTACTATCCATCTGCCTTCCTCTTGAAGATCCATTTATTTAACTTGACTTGCCGATCATCGAGCAAGTCAACCAAAGTCCCCACTTTGTTCTTATATATGGATCCTATCTCGATTTTATGGCCCAAGCCATTTCGGGAATCTGGCTCATCATCGCTTCCTCATTGTTCGAGGTTCATCATGGTCTAGTAACATGACTTTAGAACATGATTACCGATTCACTTGGGCGGATCTTACTCGAAGACCCACGAGGTTTGGTAGCAACTTGATCTCAAGTTTCATGATCACCATCATTAACTTCCTCACTAATTGGTGTAGGAATCATCGAACTGATTTTGTGATGAACTACTTTCCAATAAGGGAGAAGGTACAATTACTCATCAAGTTCTACTTTCCTCCCACTCACTTCTTTCGAGAGAAACTTTTCTAGAAAGGATCCATCTTAGCAACGAAAAACTTGCCTTCGGATCGGGATAGAAGGTGTACCCAATAGTTACCTTTGGGTATTCTATGAAGACGCATTTCCGATTTGGGTTCGAGCTTATCGTGAAAACTTTTCACATAAGCACCACAACTCCAAACTTTTAAGAAACGAACTTAGGTTTATCGTTAAACCATAGTTCATACGGTGTCCTCAACGGATTTAGATGGTGCCCTATTAAACGTGAATGCACTGCCTCTAATGCATAACCCCAAAACGATAGTGGTAAACCGATAAGAGACATCATAGATCGCACCATATCCCATAAAGTGCGGTTTTAATTTTCGACACACCATTATGGGGTGTTCCGTGGGGAGTAGTGAAACTATTTCCATTGTTTTAATCAAGACCAAACTCAGAATTCAAATATTCATCTCCACGATCGATCGCAGAAATTTTATTTTCTTGTTACGATGATTTTCCACTTCACCTGAAATTCTTTGAACCTTTCAACTATTTCGACTTATGTTTCATCAAGTAGATATACCCATATCTGCTCAAATCATCTTGTGAAGGAGAAAATAACGATACTTGCCACGCAGCATCAACACTCATTGGATCGCATACATCGGTATGTATTATTTTCAAAAGTCAATAGCTCGCTCTTG
This sequence comes from Aegilops longissima, assembly GCA_021605205.1. Lineage (NCBI taxonomy): Eukaryota > Viridiplantae > Streptophyta > Magnoliopsida > Poales > Poaceae > Aegilops > Aegilops longissima. The sequence continues at coordinate 3,195 of JAHIAM010015431.1, read as the reverse complement.
TTCCGAGAACGGAGTTTTAGTCATCTTGCCCAAAAGGCACGGTTCGCAAGCATCAAATGATTCATAATCAAGTGATTCCCAAAGTCCATCAAGATGGAGTTTCTTCATGCCTTTTACACCAATATGACCTTAAACGGCAGGCCACAAATAAGTTGCACTATCATTATTAACTTTGCATCTTTTGGTTTCAATATTATGAATATGTGTATCACTATGATCGAGATCCAATGAACCATTTTCATTGGGTGTAAACCTATAAGGTTTTATTCATGAAAAACAACAATTTATTCTCTTACTTAAATGAATAATCAGACAATAAACATGATCAAATCATATTTATGCTCAACACCAAATAACACTTATTTAGGTTCCACACTAATCCCGAAAGTATAGGGAGGTGGATGATGATCATATAAATCTTAACTACTTCCAACCTCATCTTACTTCCCTTAACTAGTCTCGCTCATTCCGCAACTCCTGCTTTAAGTTACTAATCTTAGCAACCAACTAGTACCAAAATCGGGTTTTTATGAACACTAGTAAAGTACACATCAATAACATGTATATCAAATATACCTTTGTTTACTTTGCCATCCTTTCTTATCCACCAAACACTTGGGGTAGTTCCGCTCCAAAGGAACAACCTTTTGCAAGAGAAGCACTTAGTCTCGTGCTTAGGACCAGATTTGGGTTTTTTCACTTGAGCAGCAACTTGCTTGCCGCTCTTCTTGAAGTTCCCTTCTTCCTTTTCCCTTTTCTTGAAACTAGTGGTCAACCATCAACACTTGATGCTTTTTTTTTGATTTCTACCTTACGATTTCAACATCACGAAGAGCTTGGGAATCGCTTCGCCATCCCTTGCATACTATAGTTCATCACGAGGTTCTACTAACTTAGTGATGGTGACTAGAGAATTTGTCAATCACTATCTTATCCGAAGATTAACTCCCACTTGATTCAAGTGATTGAAGTACCTGCATAACTGAGCACATGCTCACTAGTTGAGCGATTCTCTCCATCTTTTAGCTATAGAACTTGTTGGAGACTTCATACTCTCAACTCGGTATTTGCTTGAAATATTGACTTCAATTCCGAACATCTTATATGGTCCATGACGCTCAAAACATCTTTGAAGTCCCGATTCTAAGCCCTACATGGTGCACTAAACTATCAAGTAGTCATCATATTGAGCTAGCCAAACGCTCATAACGCCCCAGATTCCTTCCTAATTAGGTCTGTACCTAGCGGTGCATTAAGGAATAATTTTCCGGCAAAGAATGAGGATAACTCGATCACGGATCAAACCCATCATTGCTACTAACATCTTTCAACACAATTTTCTAGGAACATATCAAAACAAAATATAAAAGCATAGGGAAGCAACAACGCGAGCTATTGATCTACAACATAATTTGCAAAAATACTACAAGGCTAAGTTCATGATAAATTAAAGTTCAATTAATCATATTACTTTAAGAACTCCCACTTAGAAAGACATCTCTAGTCATCTAAGTGATCACGTGATCCAAATCAACTAAACCATAACCGAATCATCACGGAGATGGAGTAGTTTTCAATGGTGAACATCTTATGTTGATCATATCTACTATATGATTCACGACCTTTCGGCTCCGTGTTCCGAGGCCATATCCATATGCTAGGCTCGGCAAGTATAACTCGAGTATTTGGTGCAAAATGGCTTGCACCCGCTAGATGGACGGAGCTTATCACACCATCATCACGCGGGTGTCTCGCACAAACTTTGGCAACGGTGCATACCGGGAGAACACTACTTGATAATTTTAGTGAGAGATCATCTTATAATGCTACCGCCAATCAAAGCAAGATAAGATGCATAAAGGATAAACATCACATGCAATCAATATAAGTGATATGATATGGCCATCATCATCTTGTGCTTGTGATTCCATCTCCGACCGCCATGATCACCATCGCCACCGCGCCGACACCTTGATCTCCATCGAGCATCGTTGTCGCCTCGCCAACTATTGCTTTACGACTATCGCTACCGCTTAGTGATAAAGTAAAGCAATTAATGGCCTTGCATTTCATACAATAAAGCGACAACCATATGGTTTCGCCAAGTTGATAACTCGTTACAAAACATGATCATCTCATACAATAAAATATAGCATCATTTGACCATATCACATCACAACATGCCCCGCAAAAAAAGTTAGACGCCCTCTACTTTGTTGTTGCAAGTTTTATGGTTGCACGGGCTGAGCAAGAACCGTTTTACCACGCATCAAAACCACAACGATAGTTTGTCAAGTTAGTGCTGTTTTAACCTTCCAAGGACCGGGCGAGCCACACCGGTTCAACTAAAGTGAGAGAGACAACAACCCCCGTCACCTTTAAGCAACTAGTGCTCGAGCGGTGAAACCACCTCGCCGTAAGGCGACGCTGGAAATGTCGGTCCGGCCGCCTTATCTCACAATACCGCCAACCAAAGTATGACATGCTGGTAAGCAAGATGACTTATATCCCCACAACTCACTTGTGTTCTACTCGTGCATATGACATCAACGATAAAACCTGGCTCGATGCCACCGCTGGGGAACGAGTAATTTCAAAAATTTTCCTACGATCACGCAAGACCATGGTGATGGCATAGCAACGAGAGGGGAGAGTGTCCGTCCACGCACTGAGACCGAAAGCGAAGCGCTTAACAACGCTGTTGATGTAGTCGACGCCTTCACGATCCGACCGATCCAAGCACCGAACGAGGCACCTCCGAAGTTCGCACACGCTCACCGATGACGATCCCCTGACCCGATCCAAAGAAAGTGTCGGGATGAGTTCCACAAGATGACGGGGGGAGGGATGATGCTCCCGACCAAGGCTTCGCCTTAAGCTCCCGGACGACATGACTTCTCCCCAAGCAGGCTTCGCTTAAGCTCCCGACATGACCGGTGGAATATGGTGGAGGGGGCACCGACACGGCTAAGGAACGATCCGTAGATCAACTTGTGTGTTCTAGGGTGCCCCCCCCTGGACATAAAGGAGCAAGGGGGGGGGCCAGCCCTTGGGCGACCAGGAGGGGGAGTTCCTCCTAGTAGGAGTAGGACTCCCTTCCTAGTCCTACTAGGAAGAGGGAAGGGGGAAAGAGAGGGAGAGGAGAGGGAAAGGGGCGCCTCCTAGTCCAACCGACTCCCATGGAGGGGGCGCCAC
>JAHIAM010015427.1:0-13258 GCA_021605205.1 Aegilops longissima | reverse complement strand
ATGGCTATGAATCAAACTGTTGTGGCACATCTTATAATTAAATGATTAGCTGCCCTGTTTTAATAATGAGAGATCACGCTACCTTTATTTACTCAAAATATTTCCGTTCTCATTAAAGGGTGATGCTAAGAAATGGTTTAATTCTCTTGATCCTGGTTGTGCAAAGTCCCGTGATATGATTTATTACTTCTCGCTAAATATTTCCTGCTCATAAGAAACAAGCTGCTTTGAGGGATATATATAATTTTGTGCAAATTGAAGAAGAGAGTCTTCCACAAGCTTGGGGAGGCTTCTCAAGTTACTTAATGCTTTGCCTCGATCATCCTCTTAAGAAACCTGAAATACTTGATATCTTTTATAATGGACTAACGATGCTTCCAGAGATTACCGGATAGTTGTGCTGGTTCTCTTTAGGGAAAGAACACGGATGAAGCTGAAATTTTATTAAATAATATGTTGACAAATGAAAATAATTGGGCACCTCCTGAGCCAACTCCCGAGCCAGCTCCGAGCCACCATCGAGCCTATTCCTAAACAAACTCAAGAAGAGAGGTGTTCTATTTCTCATCCAAGATATGCAAGAGGCAAAGAAATCCATGAAAGAAAAATGTATTAAAGCTGAAGACGTTAAGAATTTACCTCCTATTGAAGAAATACATGATCTTAATTTACTGTTGAATAAGTATATGATCTCAACTACTTATTTATCGAAGAACCTCCGGATATCCCGCACAGTAGTAAAGGTAAATTCTCTATAGATTTGATGAAGGTGATATTCCTCATTATAAGTCTGCTAGGCAATGCTTCATTGAGTTTGATAATTTTATTGTCAAACAAGAAAATTTTAATGCTTATTTTGGTAGACAATTGAAATATGATTCATATGATTAAACGCTTGGATGATTATATGGCTAATATTAGAGGTGAACTTAAACTTGTTAGCAAACATGCTTCTATGGTTACCACTCAAGTAGAACAAGTACTTAAAGCTCGAAGAAATGCTTGATGAAATGAATAGTAAGAAAAATGATTATGCTGTTAGAGTGGCTACTAGAACTGGTAGAATGACTCGAACCTTTGTATCCTCGAAGGCCACCCTAAGAGAATCAAGCAAGATTCTCGGAGAAATAATATTGATATGCCTAGTTCTTCTAAAAGGAAGAAAAGAAAATGATAGAACTTGCAAACTTCTAGTGAACCTATTGTTGAACCACCGATAATCCAAATGATATCTCTATGTCGATCTGAAACACAATCTGTAATGAACATGATCCTAGTGGAAATGTTAATGGTAATGTTCATGATGATGCTCAACCTAGTAATGATAATGATGTAGAAGTTGAACCTGCTGTTGATCTTGATAACCCACAATCAAAGAATCAACGTTATGATAAAAGAGACTTCGTTGCTAGGAAACATGGTAAAGAAAGAGAACCATGGGTTCAAACCCATGCCTTTTCCTCCCAAACCATCCAAGAAAAAGGATGATGAGGATTTTGAGCGCTTTGTTGAAATGATTAGACCCATCTTTTGGCCTATGCGATTAACGATGTGCTAAAACAAATCCTTATGCTAAGTATATGAAAGATATTATTACAAATAAAAGAAAGATAACTGAAGCTGAAATTTCCACCATGCTTGCTAATTATACTTTTAAGGGTGGAATACCAAGAAACTTGGAGATCCAGGAGTACCTACTATACCATGCTCCATTAAGAGAAATTATGTTAAAACTGCTTTATGTGATCTTGGAGCCGGTGTTAGTGTTATGCCTCTCTTTATATCGTAGACTTGACTTGAATAAGTTGACACCTACTGAAATATCTTTGCAAATGGCTGATAAATCAATTGCTATACCTCTCGGTATTTGTGAGGATGTGCCTGTTGTGGTTGCAAACATTACTATTTTAACGACTTTGTTATTCTTGATATTCCTGGGATGATAGTATGTCTATTATTCTTGGAAGACCTTTCCTTAATACTGCAGGGCTGTTATTGATTGAACAAAGGCAATGTCACTTTTCATGTTAATGGTAATGAGCATACGTACACTTTCGAGGAAACAACCTCAAGTTTATAGTATCAACTCTATTGGAAAAATTCCATCGATTATATTTGGAGGTTTTGAATTTCCTCTCATTCTAAGAAGAAATATGATATACTTATTATTGGGAATGTCCATATCCCGTTGAGGTAACATAGTGTTATTCAAATTTCTCGTTTCATGTTAATCGGAATGAGTTTGTCAACAAGACTTGATCAACCTTGTCAGTGGATTCTTTTGATGAGCATGAGACGGATGAAACTAGAAGCACAACCTTCTGTACCTCTTTATTTTTTGTTACTTAGTAGAAATAAAGTAAAATAGTATTTTTCTGTCTGCTTCCGATTTATCCGTCAATATAAAAATATCCCGAAAATAAAATTCCTCGAATGCCATGCCAATTTAATATGATTTTTTGGAATATTTGAGGATTTATGCAAAAATTACCGGGAGAGCTTCCACTGGTCACGAGGGTGGAGGGCACGCCTACCCCAGCGCCGCCTCGTGGGCCCACGGTGGCCCTCCTCCATTATCCCTGCACCCATCTTCTTCCTCTGCTCACACAAACCCGAAAACCAACTCAAGCTCGTGTTCCATCTTTGCTGTGATTTTCGATCTCTTGCTCAAAGCACCTCTCAAAACTGCTTGGGGAGATTGTTCCTTGGTGTGTGACTCCTCCATTGGTCCAATTAGTTTTTGTTCTAGTGCTTTATTCATTGCAAATTTGTGCTGCATAGGTGACCATGTTCTTGAGCTTGCATGTCAAATTTATATGGTTCCAAGTAGTTCTAATGCTTGATATATGCTCTAGGCACTTGTATGAGTAGTTGCTATCAGTTTTATTGAAGTTGGTTCACTTTTGTTTGAAGTTACTACAAATTTTAGAATTATTTTTCAGAGAAAACAATATGCTTAGGAAGATGTTCCAAGGTGGTTCTTCAAGGAAGCAAGGTCCCAGGCTTGCAATGCGTGATGGTGACAAGGAACCACCAAGAGACGCTCTCGTGAGGCCTGTGAATGGCCTTCGGAAAATTTTATGAATCAAGCGGAATTAAAGAAGAATTCACGATATTTAGTAATGCCGGTCTTGAGGACCTTGAGCTGATAAATGCCCCAGTATCGTGATCTCACAAGTTCATTTGTGGGGAGGTTTGAGTTTTCATCTTCGTAATTCTCCTTCAATCATGTTTGACCTTTATGACAAATCTTATACCATGGACTTAGAGGATTTCACTCTTGCATGCAAACTTCCATCTTGGGTAGTATGATGGATCCCTAAATCTGAATATAGAGACTTTCTTGCTAGAATAATTGTGGGGAATCTAGAGATATAGCGCATGCCACTATAGGGAGCATTCACTTTCCTGCTATACATTATTTTGCTTTCTTCATTGGTAGATGTAAATGCTAAGGATGAAGCATCATGTGTTCCCATCTCAATTCTTAGAAGGCGTTTAGGGGCCAATCTTATCATATGGGGCCAGTCCGAGGTTGCATCTAATAGACATAACAGATTTTTTGGAGGAATTTATAACCCGCTTAGCTAATTTTCTTGATGAGAATTGTGAGGGTGAATGGAGTTACCCCCGCTTATTTAATTTGATTCTATGTTTTCCCACCAGTTCATTGAGAGGACTGACCACCTTTCCAAAGATCGATAATCTTTTAAGATACATGTTGTCCGGTTACTCCGGCCCCTACCTTCTTTGATTTTCGACGAGAGGAAGATATATTATTACCAGGAGGGGGGATGAGAAGAGGAGAGCGGAGGCAGCCACCATGTTGCCCCAGAGGCGGTAGCCGCACGCAATTTAAACCCCACACCCAGGGAGCCAGCTATCCTCGGAATAGACCACTTAGGCCAAAAGCCTAAGCTTGGGGAGTATTTCAACATTACATTTATGTCACACACACTCATTGCTAGATGTCGGTGCTCATACTCTTTCACCGAATATCCATGTTAGTTTAAATTTTTTTTAGCTTTCTTCTTGTGTGTTTGATAAATCTTAAGAAAAAAAAAAAAATTAGTTAGTTACTTCCATGCTTGTAGTAGAATTAAAAAAAAAACCCAAAAATATTTTCCGCTTCTTTTGCTTGTTGGGAGCTTTCCTGTAAATAGTTTTTTTTTTTTCCTTCCTTTGGGGTCAGAAGACATATTGAAAATGTTAGGGCTCTATATATTATTGTTTATCTAATTAGGCCATATTTTGTCTTCTCTCTTGATTGAATGCTTGCGATTCCAGCTTAGTCCAATGCACGGCACTATTATTATTATACACCCGCTCGGTCGGCAAGTGAAAAGCAATAATGAGGATATATGATGGACTTATTGGGATGAGAAAATGGTATGAACTAATTTCTTGTTTTTGTAAATATGATGATTCATCTTCCTGATTCAGCTATTATGAATAAACATATTTGCAAGACATTTAGAGATTATAGTTGCTTGTGCCATGCTTGATTAGCTATGAGTTATTATGGTTTACCTTATGCCAACATGCTATTAATGATTATGATGGGTATGATAGGATGGTATCCTCCTTTGAATGAATTGAGTGACTCGATTGGCACATGTTCACGCATGTAGTTGAATCAAATCAACATAGCTTCATGATATTTATGTTCATGGTGGATTATATCTACTCATGCTTATTTCGTTAAATTAATTTTAATGCATGTTTACGACTTTGTCGTTTCGTTGGTCGCTTCCCGCCTTTTGCTAGCCTTCACCGATAAGCGGAAATGCTTGTATCCAATCCTTAAACCCCAAAGGTTTCCATATGAGTCCACTATACCTTCCTATATGCGTATTTACCCTGCTCCAAGTAAATTTGTATGTGCCAAACTCCAAACCTTCAAATGAAATTTGTTTTGTATGCTCGAAGCTCATGGCAACTAGGGCTGCCATTCTTCCATGCTAGGTGGGTTATTCTCAAGAGGAGGACTCCCTCCTCACGAAAAGGGCCCGGGAGCCCCCATGATCCAAAAAGATCAAAGCAAATCAAAATAATTAAACAAAACTCCCCTTGGGACCTGTTGAATGTTGGAGGCACTCTTGTTTGAAAGCCTGGATTGATGCTTGTGGAGGAGGGGGAGGTGATAATGGGCCACGGTAGGCAAACCCGAGCCTGACCTTTTCAAAACAGGCATCCCTCAAGACTCCAAGACGGAGCCCTTTCGAGAGTCGGCAGAGAGCCGATCGTTCCCAGAGTCCCGAGACGGCCTCAGATGAGCCGACTTAACGGGCACTTCCGGAGAAGCCGGGCGGGGAGTGCCCACCCAACCACCTCCCCGCCACGCAACCACGGACGGACGGGAGGGCCGCCAAACCCGCCCCTGCCTTGCCAGGCGGCATGGCCAGGGCCGATCCCGGAGATCTTGCCCGGGCGGCATCTTGCCAGCTGCCCGACATCAGCCCCCGGGGCGGTCCTGCACCCACGACCCCTCGGGAAAAGACGGCAGGATTTCCGGGCGGAGTACCGACGGCGAGCTCCCAAGACGGATCCGGGAGTCGGCCCCGAGGTTGGCCGCCCTCCCATGGCCCGCACGTTAACCGGACAGGGAATGGCCAAAGGATCCCCGTAAAGGCCCTGATGACCCCATGACCAAGCCCGTCATTGGCCCCAAGAATCCGCACGGCAAGACCCCCGCAGAAAGGCTTGTGCCCCATGCGATGTAAGGCCCACTAGTCGGGGGCCCCGTGTCAAAGAAGACGAATTAAGAGATTGATTTTGGGACCCGGCCCACCGGATTCATTGTATTTCGGGGAGGTTTATAAACCCCCCGGGCACCCAAAGGGGTTGGGCCCCTAATAGATTTAGACTCACCAGGGAAGAGAGGGCAGCTTGCCCTTCTCCCTTAACAGCCGGGAGCAACAGCCCACTTTGCCATAGTGATCATGCGGAGACCCAGAGCAGAGGGGTATTATTCCACGGAGAGCCCCGGGGGTAAGATTCGCCAAAGGGATGTTTCGCCATCCGCTTCGGCACCCACCTTCTACCGCCCTCACCATGATAAGCCATCCTTTCATATGTCGCACCCAACCCCGACATTTCCCACCCGGGGGCTATGCACCGCCCCGAGACCTGCTCGACGAGAACCCTTTTCTCCCCGGCGAAGCGCAGCCAGCCCGCACGCCAGAGGAGTTCGCGCGGGTGCCACGGCGCTGAGATCGGATGGGCGAGTTCCCAACTTGCCCAAACCAGGTTCGCCCGAAGCCTCAATTACGCACCGGGGGCCCCGGTTCGGCTCCGAGAATCCACGCCGCCACAAGCTTGCCGGACTTGAGTCTCAGAAGCCCACCACCCGGGTGGCGACCAACACCGCCGCCGACGGTTTCCCACCAACGCAGGGCCCCACGAGCCGCCCCTTTACGGGGGAGCGGCGAAGACCGCCGAGGTGCTCACATCGGTCATAGCGAGCATTCCGCCGGGAGCCCAACCCTCGACGCGCTCGAAGATCCGACCGCGCTTATCCCGAAGGGGCGCCGAGATGTGGAGGCACGCCTTTCCCCCGGCGCGAAAGGGGCATGAGGCGCTGTCGCTTACCGGGAGATATCGCCCGGGGTCGGCCCCACGGGCCTACCCGCCAGGTGCGGTCCACAGCCGCGAGCCATCGCCAACCTGTTTGGGGCCAATCACCTGTAGCCACCCTGGGAGAAATCCGCGCCAGCGGCGGCGGACGAATGGGAAACTTGAGGGTGAGGAGCGCCGATGACGGAGCGAGTCCAGAGTTTCGACGCGCCCGCGCAGAAAGGCCGGTTGCCGCAAGGAGGCGCCGAGACAAAAACACATTGCCTCCCCGAGAACAAGGCGACGCCCGGACGCCGACGGGCGGTGTCCAGAAAAAAAACAAGGATCCGGTTGTCACCAACCCGGACTCACATTCCATCGAAAGGGCCAAGACGGGCCGCCGAGAGCAAGGGAGCGGCGGGACACTATTCCGCCCCTCCCCCGCAGAGAAAGGCGAAGCCCCCACCGCCGCCGAAAGCCCGACCCGACCGCCCGGCCGAGAGGGAGTCGGAGAGAACGACGCCCCAACGGATGACCCGACCCACCACCGGCCGAAGAAGACAGTTCCCGCCTTTTACCGTGATCCAGACGGCCCTTCCCCTGCAGGGTTTCCACTCCCAAGACACGGTACACCGCCCGGGAAGCCGAGGATGCAGTTGACTCCCACGACCCAACATAAACGGCAACAAGCGGTTGCGGAAGACGCCCTCATGCCCTTGGCACGGCCCGACATGGTTGAACAGCTTGAAGCCCCGCAGATCAATAGCGGGTCGACTTCACCGAGGCCTTCGCCGCAACTTCACGAGCACGCATAAGCACCTCCCAAGCTCGCCATCTTTCCCGCGCGGCCCCAACGAGTCAACTCGCGACTACCCACGCACCCGGGGAGCCCAATCCTCCGAGGGCGACAAGGTGCAAGCTATTGAGTACCACCGCGTGCAGGGCACCTCTCGCACAAGCCCTTTGCAAACCCGGACCTCGACGGCTGCTAATCATAGCCTGCACGCCACGGCCGATTCTCCATGAAGACGGAGATTGAGCCGCGACCGCAAGGTGGCCTCGCTTAACTTCGGCCGGAGACACCAGCCGGGCGGAAAAAGAAAATCACAAGGAAAGGGGCCCAAAGGGCAGGCCGCAGGGGGCGACAGAGAAGACCAGAGCCGGGGCAGCCTCCGCCGACCAAAGGCGGAAGTCCAACGTTGCCGCCTTTCACGAAAGCCTTGATGGTCCCCGAAGTTCCAGGGCACGGCCCCAAACCACACCACCCGAAGTGTCACCGCTCACCAGATCGCCAAGGGAGACGGCCTCCTCCCTCGCCGGCCGCCGGGCCCGCCCCCAAAGAGCCGGCCGTGCACCGCCGCAAGACGAAATACCCGAGGAGCATGGAGCTTATGTGGTGTTCACCGGTGGGATGACCGACGCAGAAAGGGGTCAGCAGAAGAAGTGAATGCAGCATCGAACCCAGTTCATGACCGGGTCCGAGAAACCTATCCTTGAGCAGAGCTGATCACCCGTAGGTGATGCCAACCGCTCCAAAGCCCGTCTTGGGAGCCACCTTGCCGGATAGGGGGCCGGCTTTCACGGTGGATAACGAGGAGAGATCAACATCCGATAAGGACACGATGGAGAAGTTAGGAATCAACAAAGACAGTTCAGAGTAGCCGACTGTGTTCCACGGCATTGTACCCGCCTTCCGCCACCGATCGGCAAGATCCCGAAGACGCCCTTTTGGGGACAAAGATCATTTCCACCGGAGCCGCCTGTTCGGGTGGACCCAAAGCCCGGCCACGCCCGCTTCCGACCTGCTTTGGCAAGTTTATGGGGTCCCCACTACGCCACCTCAAGATGAAGATGCCAAGTTCCGTGGGTCCCGATCAGCCGGCAAGAAAGTCGCCCGTGTGAAAGGGGGCTGGCCAGTCCCGTGATCAGGGAGAAGCGCTTGATCGGTTGTGGCGGGCCGCAAGCACCCAATATCGCCCAACCCCAAGGAGCCCAGGGCCTGCCGCCGCCAAAGAGACGAAGAAGATACCTTGGACCCGTAACACCGGAGAGGTACCCGTCAAGGTGCAAACCTTGACAAGAATAGGAAGGAGCCCGATTTCTCCGTGAGAATCGACATTTTCGATGGTCCCCTAAAGACATGCCGTGTACCGAGGAACCCGAGCACAAGTTACATGTCCAACTGATGAGCCCGGCAGTTGCGCCTGGTAAGAGAAGAGAAGAGTTGTTGGAGAAGAGATAGCCCGCCCTAGTAGCTGGTTTCATCATGGAAGTGTTCTTTCCGAATGGTTAGCAAACCCGTCTTGGTATCAAGAAGAACAAGTAGTGGCGGATGTGTATAGACTACACAAGCCTCAACAAAGCTTGCCCCAAGGACCCGTTTCTCCCCGGAATTGATCAGTGATAGACTCCACACCGGATGGGCGTTGAGTTTAGATGCATATTCGGATATCACCATCAAGCTGAACCGGCCGATAGATCAAGACCGCCCATCACGCCGCTTGGATCCTTCGCCCCGACCATGATGTTCGGCTTGAGGAATTCCGCCACCTTTCGCCCAGATGCGGGCCCAAGCAGCTCGGAAGAACGCCCACGCACGTGATGATTGGTGGTGAAGACAAAAGCGAGGAACATCGCCGAAGACCTCAAGGAGACCTTTGAGAACCTGCGCCATTCCGATCAAGCTCAACCTCAAAAGTGCGCTTCGAGTACCACCGCCAGCCTTGGTTTGGTTCCAACGGATAGAGTGCAACCCGGAAGATCAAGGCGATCGAGAGGATGGAAGTGTGGTTCACCGCTGTACGCCCATCACCGATTCATCACCGGGGGCAGAAAGCCTCCCTGTATCACCATGAAGAAGACCACCTTGTTTGAATGGAACCACAAGGATGAAGCTTTTTCCGCTTGAAGAAAAATGCGACTACTCCCCGCGGGCGGCCCGACCTAAGGAGCTCATGTTTTGTACATTGCCGCCACCAAGAGGTAGTCAAGAGCTATTGTAGTTGAGCGCAAGGAGGAAGGCAAGGCGCCACCGCCCGAGACCAGATATTACCTAAGAGAAGACCGCCAACCGCCCAACTACCCCCACTACCGAAGATGTCACGCGCACTTTGCCGCCAAGAAGTTGAAGCCTTACTTTCAAGAGCATCCAATCACCGTGGTTTGCACAGCCCCACTTGCCGAGATCAACGGGCCGAGAGCCTGCCGAAAGGGCCAAATGGGCCATAGAGTTGGCCCCACACCATCTATTACCAGCCCCGCACCACCATCAAGTCGCAAGCACCGCCGATTTTCGCCGACCGGGCCGGACCCAAGACATGGCCATCGCCCGACCAAAATTCGGATGCATTTCGATGGCTCCAGATGCGCACCGCTTGGGAGGGGCGTTGTCCTCACTTCCCCAAAGGCGATAAGCCTGGCACGCCGATCCATTTCGCCCCCAACAACGCCCAAACGAGGCACTATTCACGGGTTCCCTGAAAGAACTTGGCATTCGCCGATCCTGTTATGGCGACCACTTGGTGGTCCAATACCATCCGCGATCGACGCCAAAGATGCAAACACGGCGAAGCCATGCTTTGGTACAAAGGGAGGGATATTTTGAGGTGCGAAGTTCTCCACGCGCCAAGAAACGACATCCACGCAGATACCCCGCAAGAATCGGCCCACCCGCCAGTAATACCATCCGGCGTTCTTCGCCTCGCCATCCGTTTTCACCAGAACGCTCATTTTGTGCCCCCTCAAGAAGTCGGATCCGACTCCAAAGCCTCACAGACGGCACGAGAATATTGCAGACGGCCCAAGAATGCGATGGGCCCGGGTTCGTAATCCGCCCGGGACGCCACCATCGCGAGGACTCAGAATCGCCCGGATCCACCCGCCCGGGGATTCAACCCAAAAAGCGGCCGACTCCACCCCACCGCCCCCAACCCACCCCTCGCCAAGTAGCAAGAGCAATAAGAAATAGCAGACCTCATGGCCAGCCCATCCCAAGTTCCTAGTAAGCGGAGAGCTACCAACCGATGAAACCTGGCTCGACAAGTACAACGCCGGGGCAGCCTACACTATAGTCAACAGAGAGCTGGTCCGCACCCCGGTGTCTACCAAAAGGCCGAGCCGTACAACCGCGATTTCAAGACATTCATCAAAAAGGGCCACCATGCGGCCTCAAGAGCACTGCGCCAAAGCCTTCCGACACGTTTCTTCGCCAACTGCCCTAGAAGAGGCCAAGGAATTAGTCAAAAATGCAAGGTGCCAGATGTTCCGCTTCCAAGCCGCCACCGCTTGACTCAAGACTATCCCCATCGCCGCCCTTTGCTGTTTGGGGCCCGACATGATGGGACCATTCAAAGCAGACGAGGGGTTTAACTCACTTACTTGTCGCGTGGACAAGTTCACCAAGTGGATAGAAGTAAAGCCCATTGAAGTTGAATGATCCAACCCAAAGGACTTTCATCGCCGACATCACGACTGCACGGCGATCACAAAGATCATCACCAAATGGCACAATTTTGCCAAGGGGCCCGCCCGCTTCCGGAACAAGGCATCCGATCGACTTAGCGCCGCTTCCATCCGCAACAAACGGCCGTGGAGCGGCTAACCCTCATCTTGTCCGCATCGCCGCGATCGGGTCGAACCATCGAGCTGCTCGCCGCTGCGGCTTGAGGAATTACCACGTCCTCCGAGTTTGCGACGACCCAAACAAGTCAACCGCTTCACGCCTTCTTCCTCGCCTAGTGCCGGCCATCCCAACAGATATAGAGTTCACTCCCCGCGAGTCACCATGTACACCGAGGAGGAAGGTAAGAAGCACGCCAAGACGGCCGTCGTTGAAGAGGGCCCGTTCACTCACCGGTCCAAAGATTCCAAACAGAGTCCCCGCCATTACAACAGAAGGTCAAGCCGAGATCTTTCCAAGAGGGCATTTTGTTCCGCGATCCAAAAGCCGCCAGAAAGCGCGGGCGCCTTTGGGAAGGCCCCTTCATTATCGAGTGGGGCAACGACTTACTACCCGACGACGCCAAGCCCCGAGCAGCAGAGGGACGATCCAAAGAGACGGAGGGTTATGGAACGCAAATCTTCCCAAGATTTTACAGCTGATGCAGTGCCATACCTTTTGTGTTAAAGTACTAAGATTCGCCTCAGACGAGCTGGGACTGCCCTTTTTGTTATCCGCATGATAAGAATTATGCCTTCGAGTATGTTACCCTTATGCTGGCATCGGGCTCACTAGTCGGCCCGGGACTCGCCTTTGCGCTTATGAATGCTTCCGCAAGGACAAGTAGTGTGGGTTTGCCCCTTCGTGAAGGCCCAGCAGAGTTAACATTGGTGGGGGAGAAGGAAGAATGGGCCCATAAAAAATGGCTAGACCCAAAGCATAAACGTAGCTTAAGCCGCCTCCAGCCCTTTTTTTTGCAAAACCGACTTTGAGTATTCGGTTGCCGCTTTATCCAACTTGTTTAAAAGACTAAAAATTATACTTCTTTCCCCAAGAGTAGCCACTTGATCCAAACGGCAGTCCGCAGAGGGTTGTCCGATGGGCAAGGCGGCGATTAAGGAAGGCGCAAAGGAAAGAGCCATAAGAGCAATGAGCAAGGAAAGATAGAATTAGATAATATTTACACAGATGGGCCCTCCAATCTTTGGGGAAGTTCAAAATACACCCCGGGTGGAATTTGGCAAACAAGTTTTTTCAAAAGACTACCAAAGCAGATAAAATAAAGACGGACAAGCCTAGGAAGCGGCAGACGGGTTTGGAGGGCCGGAGGAGACGGCGGGTCGCGCCGGGGGCCCGGCAGTTTGGCTTGATCATCTTCCGCGGACGCCCAGACGGGTGCGGTTGTTGCGGAGGCGCGCGAGGAGGCTGGTCGCCGATCCCCTTTCCCGCGCCCATCTCATTTCCCTCCGCCCTTTTCCCTCGGCGCGGAGCCGATCACCTCCACCGGTCCTCGTAAACCGGTTCATCCCAAACCACCCGGGGCCCTGGCCCCAGCCCGCCAGGGACAAAGACGCTGGTGTCCGGGTCGGCGATCGCCCCCGACGCCTGGGAGGCTCTTGCCGCAGGTTCGCCGGGTCGACCGAACGCGCCAGCCGGTCCAAATTCAGCCCGATACCACGCGAAATTCCAAGGCTCCAAACCACGGGTCGAACCCTTCCAGTTCAAGACACCAACCCATCCACGAAGTCGGCACCGACCGAGTACGCAAGCCGCATGTCCGCCATAGGGCACGTCCCCGACACGCTGAAGCCGGGGCAATCCGGGGCGCCGCAGAAGCCTCAATGCTTAGAAGCGCTCCCAAGGGTCCGGGGCGCAGGATTCAAAGACCATCCCCTCCCCACATCAGCCTCAATGGCTTGATTGGTCACAGATGGCGGGAAGAAGTCTGCCAAGACGAAAAGAAGCAAGTCAAAACTGTCACCGACCAATAGTCCGGCTCAAAGAAGGAAAGTAAAGAAATTCACCCGACGATGTCTCGATTCTGGAAACCGGAGGTCAGCTATGTTTTCGTCCAGAGGAGCGCTTTCAAACTCGCCAAGAGGCCTCCTCCGCCCGCCTCCCGACCTTCTAAGCAGCCCCTCGCCCGCCACCCGAGAGGGTCGGTGCAAGAAGCTTGGGCACTTCTTGACGCCTAAGGCGGCCGGCGCCAGCCCCCGGAGAGTGGCTTTCAAGAATAAAAAAAAAAGACGGTCCAACTAAGAAGGT
>JAHIAM010015426.1:0-16389 GCA_021605205.1 Aegilops longissima | reverse complement strand
AGGGTATCGCAGTTGATCCCAGAAGGTGTCCGCAATCGTGAATTGGGAACCTCTCGTATCGTCAAGCAGCTCCGCAGCTTTCTTGGTCTTGCAAGCTATTGTCAAGATTTGTTGAGAACTTCTCCAAGATTGCAAAGCCTCTTTCCAACCTTCTCCGTACAGGTGAAGTATGTCTGGTCTCCCGAGTGTGACGTTGCTTTCAATACCCTCAAAGAGAAACTCGTCACAGCCTCCTGCTCGATTCTCCCGATGAATCCAAGCCTATGAAGTGTTCTGCGGATGCTCTTCAAGGTCTCTGGCTGTGTTAATGCAAGAGAAGAGAGTTGTGGCTTATACCTCTCGCCGCTTGAAGCCTAACGAGAAGAACTACCCCACTCATGATCTTGAGTTGGCGCAGTTGTCCATGCTTTGATTACTTGGAGACATCTCTTGTTGGGAAGGAAAGTGGACATTTTCACCGATCACAAGAGTCTAAAGTACATCTTCACTCAGCCTAACCTCAACCTCGTGAAGACTCGATGGTCGAAATGATTCAAGAGTACAACCAAGTATTGAGTATACCCGGCAAAGCTAATGTCATTGCAGATGCTTTGAGCAGAAAGCTATCGCAATAGCCTAATCCTCAAGCCCTTTCAACCGGATCTCGTGGAATCTTTCGCAAGCTGAATCTTCAAGTTGTTCCTCAAGGCTTTCTTGCCAACCTCATAGTCTCTCCTACTTTGGAAGATCAGATTCGTGAGGCTCAACTTCGATGCCATGGTGAAGAAAGTGAAACGGTATCGACAAGGGCATTTCCAAGTACAAGTGCTTCCATGTTGATGACAAAGACACTGCGTTTTTGAGGACCGGATTGTGGTTCCAAAGGGTGATCCGAGAAAGTCATTATGAACGAGGCTCACAATTCGCTTCTATCCATCCATCCCGAAGTATTTAAGATGTACCATGACCTCAAGCAATCATATTGGTGGACTCGAATGAAGCGAGAGATTGCTCAATTCGTGAATGAGTGTGATGTCCGCAGAAGAGTGAAAGGTAACACCAAAGACCAGCCGGTCTCCTTCAACCTCTTGCTATTCCTCGAATGGAAGTTTGATCATATTGAAATGGACTTCGTGGATCGGCTTTCCAAAGTCCAAGCGTGAAATGATGCTATCTTCGTTGTCATTGACAAGCTTATCAAGTGGCTCATTTTCTTCCTATCAAAGAATCCATCACCGCAGCTCGGCTAGTGAGCTATACACCTCCAGATTGTCTCCTTGCACGGTATTCCTCAAGTGATCTCTTCGCACCGGCAAGATCTTTACCTCCAAGTTTTGGGAGTCCTTCTCAAGGCCATGGGCACCAACATTCGTTCAGCACAGCTTTCCATCCTCAAACAAGTGGCCAAGTCGAGCGAAAGTTAATCAAATTCTTGAAGATATGCTCGTGGCTTGTGTCATTTCTTCGGTGAAGTGGAAGATTGTCTCCTTATGCCGAAGTTCTCTTACAACAACAGCTTCCAGTTGAAGTTCGGCAAGGCCCCATTCGAAATTTTCTATGGCGTAAAGTGCCGATTCTTCAATTGGTCTCGAGACAGTGAACGCCAACTTCTTGGCAATGACTTGATCACGTATGTAAGAAATGTGCAAGGTCATTCGTGAGAATCTCAAAGCCGCCTAATCGCGCCTAAAAGAGCTTATTATGATGATAAGCACCGTGATGTGACTTTTGAAATCGGAGACCATGTCTACCTGCCGCTCTCCAATGAAAGGTACTGCCGCTCGGTATCAAAGGGAAGCTTGCCCCTAGATACGGGGTCCTTTCAAGATCATTGGGAAAAGAGGCGATCTCGCACTATCAACTTGAGCTTCCATCCAACTTTGCAAACGCACGATGTGTTTCACGTGGTCACAGCTTCGCAAGTGCTTCAAAACTCCTGAACGCACTATCAACTTCAAGAGATTGACCTTCAAGAAGATCTCTTATCGTGAGCACCCTGCTGTTATTCTTGAAGAAACCGAGCGCAAGACTCGCAACAAGTCAATCAAATTCTGAAAGTGAAGTGGTCACACCATTCCAACCGAGAAGCTACCCGGAGCGTGAGGATCACCTCCGCTCGAAAATACCGGAGTTCTTTCAGCCCTAGATCTCGGACGAGATCCTCTTGTAGTGGTGGAGTGTTGTAACACCTCGATGTAAACTTCCCTTTTGGGCAATATATCAATTTGACCTCATCCAATTCTTGTGGGTTCTTGTCATGCTTGGCCTCATGTTGTTTTGGTCATGTGGGTTTTTTCTTTGTTTTGCTTTTGCCATATTGCATTTGTGCTCTTGTCATTTTGCATTCCCTTCTTATCATGTGGATGTGGTGTTCTTTACATGTCATATGGTTGTGGTTTTCCTTGCATGTCATGTGGTTGCTTATGCCATCCTCACTTGCATTACCATCCCTCCTTCCTTCTACTTCTTTTCTTTCTAATGCAATATTTTCCTCCTTCTATTAATGTTCATCTTCTCCTAATAATCTTGCTTGTTGCACTAAACCTCCTCTGCCAAATATTTCCTCATTTAAAGTTGTTATGGTCAGGTTCAAAATGGCACAAGTTTGAAGCATTTCCAAACTTGCATTATTTTTCTACCTCTAAAATGTCCATTTCAATTTATTTAAATAGAGGAGAATTCCAGAGTGTGGGATATTTTCCTTTCACTCTAAATCTTTTCTTTCTTTCTCAGACTTTCTCTTCCTTTTTATTTTTGAAAAAGGAAAGGGAGAAGAGGCAGCAGCAAGCACAAGAGCCCAAAGAGCCCCTCTCCACTGGGCCACGGCCTCCGAGCCGCCCAGCCCCCAAAGAGCCCTCAGAGCTCAGAGAGGAGCGCCAGCCCGCCGCTTCTCCTCCTCCGCCTTCCACCACACCAAGACTTACTCCCCGCTTAGCTCCTTCCACGTGGCAGCTTCGACCTGCACTGCAGCGACCGACCCATGTTCTCACCCACCTTTCCCTCCTCTCAGCAGCCATGGGGACCCCGAGCTCGGAGAGCACGAGCACGATCCCGCCGCCTAGCCCCCTTCTATCCCTCCTCACAATCGAGCCTAGGGTTTCCCTCCTCTCGCCACGCCAGTAAGGAAACCCCTAGATCGCCGCTCGCCGGTTCCCGAGCGATCCGGGAGCACGCCTCCGCACGCGCTGCCTCCGCCACCTCGACCCGGGCGGCTCTGTTCATTTTCTTCCTCGTTGCCGACCACGACCACGACGCCGACCACGGAGGCCCGGTTCGCCAAGTACACCGACGCCATCGCCTGCCTTCCTCTCTTGGCCGAGTTCCCATGAGGTTCAGAGGTCGAGCTTCCGCCGCCACCTGCCTCCATCGCTGCTTCCGTCCTAGGGTAAGGAGGTATAAACCCTTCCTCCCCGCCTCCTTCTGGCCGCCGTTAGTCCTCAGAGAGTAGGCGCCTGCCTGTGTCTTTGCTGCTACCCTGGCGTGTTCGGGCGGAGGTACTTTTGAGTTCCAGAGTAGTGCCGCCGCAGCAGTTGCTGCTGCTTGCCGTCGGGCTTGTTCCTTCTTGTCCTGTGGTACCCTCGTGTGTCCTGGCTGTGTTCGAGGGCACGAGTCCTCAGAGTCGCTGCTGCCTCGCTGCATCGGCGGCTCCTCTCGTTTTAGATCAGGCAGGGTAACTAGTTGGCACGCTTAGCTTCCCTGCTTTACCGACTTCTTCCCTAGCCGAGCTGGTCGACCGCTCGCTTACCATCATGCGACACTGGTTCGAACCCAGCGCGCCACTCCCCTTTTGTATTTCTGCTTTTGCTTATCCGTGCGCCTCCTCAGCAGCAAGATGTAATGCCCGAGCCTCTCCCTTTGTCACCCACAGATAGCCCAAAGGGCAAGAAAGGGGTTCCACCGGGAGACCCGGTTCAATCCTCGCTCTTTTTTTTTCTTCCCCTTTAAACCTGCTTCCACCCTGCCTCCATGACAAGGGGTCTTCATGTCACCTCCCAAATACTTTCTCCCCTCATGCATTTTTATTTCTTTCACCCTAGTTTCCATATCTGGTTTGATTCCATTGTTGTTTTGGGCAAGTCCAAATCTGACATTTCCAAATCTGAAATAGCCATTTCTGCATTTTCCTTTTTAGGCAGGTTTTGACTTATTGTTTTTGTGATGTTTTCCTAATGCAACCCTAACATATTATATATGTTTTGGGTAGAAAATCCCACCAACTCAGTGGTGTCATTGGTTTTGCATTTGGGCAAGTTTGTGTTCATGTCCTTTGCATCGTGGTTAGGTGTTGTTTTAATGGGCATATTTATTTGAATTGTGCTATGAGGTGGTTTGCACACATGCATGGCTTTGTTTCTTCTTGAAGTTATCGAGGTTTCTCACCATTCTTGTTTTGCCCGCCATATCCAATCCGCATCCGCTTCCGGTGATTCTATATCGATTTCTACCAAATCATCTCATCTTTCCGATGGCATGCTTGGTTTGCCAAGATGATGCCGGTTTTCTATTTACCTTCCGGAGTGCACGACGCTTTGCATATCCCATCATTGCATTTCATGTCATGTTGCATCATGTTGATTGTGCATTGCACCGTGATTTATTGTGGTTCCTTGTTGTTGTTGCTTTGGGTAGAGCCGAGACGAGAACGCTTACGAGGAACCTGTTGAGAACGCTGAGGATCAAAGCTTTCGACAACTCGAGAACATTGCGTGCAAGATGATCATACCTCAAATCACTTCTATCTTTGCTATGCTAGTTGCTCGCTTTTTGCTATGCCTATGCTATGATGCCTACCACTTGCTATATCATGCCACCCATATTGCCATGTCAGCCTCTAACCATCCTTTCCTAGCAAACCGTTGTTTATTATGTTACCGCTTCGCCAAATTCTCTTATAGCGCTGTTAGTTGCAGGTGAAGCTGAAATTTGTTCCTTGTTGAACATGGAGATGTTGTTCCTCTTGGAACATGTTTACTTGTTGGGGATATCACAATATATATATATATCTCGCTATGTTTAACACATCTATATACTTGGTAAAGAGTGGAAGGTTCGCCTTATGCCGGTGTTTTGTTCCACTTTGCCACCCTAGTTTCCGCCATACCGTGTTATGTTCCTTGATTTTATGCTCTTACACGGTTGGGTGATTTATGGGACCCCTTGACAGTTCGCTTTGAATAAGACTCTCCAAAGAAGGCCCAACATTGGTTTTACCATTTGCCACCTAAGCCTTTTTCCCCGGTTTTCATGAGCCCGAGGGTCATCTTATTTTAAACCCCGCCGCTTCCTCCGAAGCTGGTCCAAACTAGAGCACCGTATGGACCATTCCTTGGCAACATGGATTACGCCGTTCCTCAGACGCTTCGCTTATCCGGTGTGCCCCGAGAACGAGATATGTGCAGCTCCTATCGGGATTTGTCGGCATAATGGGTGGTCTTGCTGGTCTTGTTTTATTGCTGTCAAATGTCTTGTAGTCCGGGATTCCGAGATTGATCGGTCTTCCCAGAGAAGGAATAATCCTTCGCTGACCGTGAGAGCTTATAATGGGTTGTTGGGACACCCCGCAGGTAATATCTTTCAAAGCCGTGTTCGCATGTTATGAGGCGATGGGAATTTGTTAATGTCCGTTGTAGATAACACAAAGATGACCTCTTTAAAATACACATCAACCTGGGTGTAACTGTGATGGTCTCTTCTCGCGGAGTCCGGAAGTGAACACGGTGTTGGAGTTATGTCCGACGAAGTAGTTCAGATCACTTCTTGATCAATACTAGTTTCACGACCGTGCTTTGCTTCTCTTCTCGCCTCTTTATGTATGTAGCCACCATATATGCTAGTCGCTGCGCAGCTCAACTTTACTACCTTGTCCTCCCTAAAGCTTAAATAGTCTTGATCTCGCTGTGTGAGATTGTCGAGTCCCCGTGACTCACAGATACTTCCAAACACAGCTTGCAGTGTTCCGGCGAGGCCAAGCAGATGATTCCACCGAGCTCAAGTGGAGTTCGACGAGGAACGTGGTCGTTATTATGTTTCGCTTCTGATGATCAGAGAGGTGCCCAGCTTGGGATGATTCGGGATCCGTGTTAGCATGTGGGTATCTTCTTTATTTTGGTTCCGTAGTCGGACCTTGAGTGTACTCAATGATGTATGTTAAATTATGTAATCGTGACGTGGCGATTGTAAGCCAACTATGTAACTTTCCTTAATTATTACATGGGTTGTGTGAAGATTACCTCACTTATACATTGCTTTCAATGCGGTTATGCTTTCTAAGTCGTGCCTCGACACGGGAGATATAGCCATCGGGCGCTAAGTTGGTAATCGAGCCTTCCGACTTAGGAGCCCCTACTAGATTGTTTGGTCGATCGCTGTTGAGTCTAGAATGGAAAATGTTTTGAGTCTTAGGATTATATATCGAGAGATAGGAATTTTTTTGCTTCCCAAATTCCTTCGACCTTCCTCGTGAGGTATCCCGACGAGAGTTTTGACTTTCTCTCAAATTTCACTAAATTTTTTTTAGGATCACGGGTATCTTGGAATCGTTCGATGGTTTTGTGACGAGAACATTGTTCTTGGTGCCTCCCGACATTTAGGGTTGTGGCGTTGTCCCGGAGTTGAGCTCCGAGGTGTTGTCGCCACAATTTTATCGCTGCGCTCGAATACCTGAGTTTTGCCGACATCAAATCTCTTTGTGCGCTTGTTGGTGAGATAACCCGATAGCCCAAAGATCGTATGGCGAAAAGGGAGTATTGCCATGACTTGTATAACGGATGTTTTTCAAGGTCGAGGTACACGATTTCCGAGGATTTCTTGGTTATGTGTTGACGGATGGATACAACCGATCTAGGTATTGTTAGTTTGGGTGATATATTTTGTGTCCCTCGTATCCCCAACACCGATTGCATAACCGTAAAGTTTCGGAGTTTATAGGTGGGAATTCTAGTAGCTTAAGATATTCTTTCCGGCTGATGTATGATTTGAGATTGGGGTTCAACGCTTAGTGGTCCGCTTTCACGGTCGATTTACAAAGGGTCGCGAGACGCCTTAAAGAATCCTTGGCTATGCTGATTCGGGACGCCTTGTTAGTCATTCGTGACGTCCGCTATACGTCAGTGTCTGTGGAGCCCCACCACTAACACTTTGAGCGTAAATTCTATCATGTGTTTGTTCCGCCATTCTAGAAGCCAACCTTTTGTTTTCAATTGTGATGTTCGATTTGTTTCTAAGTCAGTTGTTGTTTCCATATCCTTTATCTAAGTAGCTTCACTTATTGGACGGGTGATGATTAACTTTGGGAATTCATTGCTCATTCTTGTTCAATGTTTATTGTGAAGACTATATGTTGCAATTTCTATCCGCTGATTCTACTTATCTATTTGTCTATCAAAGGACTAACGGATGTCACCTTCCAGATGGCTCCGCCAACGCGGCCTCAATCCGGATCGCAATGATGGGGATCACCAACCTCCACCTCCACCTCCGCCCCTCCGTAAGCGTGGCAAGCTATCATGGCAGCCACCAATGCCAATGCTCGATGATTTTGCAGCTCTTGCAAGAACGCACTCAGGGCAAGGCAATCAAGGCAATCAAGGCAATCAAGGCAATCAAGGTCAAGGCAACAATCAGCCACACTTTGCTACCCTCACCGCTCGCTAATCAGCCAAGTCTTTCAGCTTCGTGGTTGAGGCAATGTACGACGATGATTGGTTAGTGGATATCTGCAAGCACTTTGACTGTAGTAATGTCGCACTGAGGACTTTGTCAAGTTTGCATCGCTTCAACTCAAAGATCAAGCTGCTGAATGGTTCCAAGAATACAAAGATTCCAGAGGAGGTCGTGGTTACACGGGATGAGTTCCGCCGTGATTTCCGAGCTCATCACATTCCAAAGAGTGTTGTTGAGAGCAAGCGTGAGGAGTTCCGCAATCTCAAGCAAGGCACCTTGTCTGTCTACCAATACAATATCCAGCCTCCAAGCTCGCTTGCTTTGCTAAGCAAGATGTACCTGATGAAAGGAGTATGATCTATCGCCTGTGGGCGGTCCGAGAGAGGATCTGCATCACCTCTTGTGCTGTTTGAGCCAGATAAGTATGATGATTTCTACAACATGGCACTCAAGCAAGAAGCAGACAGCTCAAATGCGAGGCTTCTAAGAAGAGAATCAGGACGCAGTTCAGTCCTCCTCGCCCTCTCAAGTGGCAGCCAAGCAGAAAGTTTTATCTGCCTCCTCCGCTCCCACACCTTTACCAAAGAAGAACTCAGTGGACGTGGATCTTCCCACCCACCCAACCCAAGCTACCGTAACAAGTCTAATTCTCAAGCTCCAAGGTCAAGTGCTCCTTACCACCGTCCCGCTTCGAGGTCACTTGCAACAAGTGTCAGCAAGGGTCACTATGCTAACAAGTGTTTCAACCAGAGGCGCCTTCCGCCTCCTCCCGTGAAATCTTCCAGAATGCAAAGGTCAAGCATAATCCAAAGTATGCCAAGGTCAATATGATGAATGCAGCTCAGCAGAGGATTCTTCGATGTGATCATGGGTAATCTCTCGCTAATGATATTCCTGCAAAAGTCTTATTTGATACCGTGCATCGATTGTTTCATGTCGAGATCGTTTTTGCAAAGAATGATTTTTCTTGGTCTTACCTCGATAAACCTTTGGGTGTTATTTCTCCGCAAAGTCAATGAGAGCCAACTCAATAGTTCATGATGTTTCTATCAAGATGGGCGATTATAGATTTCTTTCTAAACCAATGGTTCTTGGTGACTCGGACATTGATCTTATTCTCGAATGGATCGGTTTTATCAAGACAAAGCTCAGCTTGATTGTGCCGCCAGGAAATTCAATTGACTCATTCTTCTAATGATGTGATCATCTATGCCTCTCGTGATGAAACTATTCGGTTGTTTTCTCTCAATGAGAAGGGCGAATTGAATGCCATCTCTCGATTCCAACTGCTTAGAGTACCAAGATGTCTTTCCAAGAGCTTCCGGTATGCTCCTCATCGCCACCGAGTTCAAGTATCGATCTTGAGCCCGCATCAACCTGCTTGTAAGCGCCCATACAAGCTTGGACCTGATGAGCTGAGGGAATTGAAGAAGCAGCTCGATGAGCAAGAGCGTCTGGTTTGATCGCATCGAGTTCATCTCCTTGGGGTTGTGGTGTTCTTTTGTCCGAAGAAGGATGGCTCAACCGACTTTTGTGTCGACATCGCCCATTAAATAAGAAGACAATCAAGAACAAGTATCCACTACCCAACATCAATGAGCTTTTCGAGCAACTCAAAGGTGCTACGGTGTTCTCTAAGCTTGACCTTCAGATGGGGTATCATCGATTCGTGATTCGTGAACAAGATATTCCCAAGACAAAGATTCGTAACTAGCTTTGGTTCTTATGAATATACCGCCATGTCTTTCGCCTTGTCAATGCTCCTCCAACTTTCTCTCTGATGATGAACTTCATATTCAATCCTTACACCAATGAGTTCGCCTTGGTCTATCTTGATGATATTTTGGTCTTCCAAGAATAAGAAGGATCATGCCAAACATTTATGATTGGTGCTAGACAAGCTCGAGAGTACCAATTCTATGCCAAGTTCTCCAAGTGTGAATTCGCTTGATGAAGTGCTTTATCTTGGTCATATCATCTCTCGCCAAGGGTATCATTGTTGATCCCAGAAGGTGTCCGCAATCGTGAATTGGGAACCTCTCGTAATGTCAAGCAGCCCGCAGCTTTCTTGGTCTTGCAAGCTATTGTCAAGATTTGTTGAGAACTTCTCCAAGATTGCAAAGCTCTTTCCAACCTTCTCCGTAAGCATGTGAAGTATGTCCGTCTCCCGAGTGTGACGTTGCTTTCAATACCCTCAAAGAGAAACTCGCACAGCCCCCTGCTCGACTCTCCCGATGAATCCAAGCCTTATGAAGTGTTCTGTGATGCTTCTCTTCAAGGTCTCGTGCTGTGTTAATGCAAGAGAAGAGAGTTGTGGCTTATACCTCTCGCCAGCTTGAAGCTCAACGAGAAGAACTACCCCACTCATGATCTTGAGTTGGCGGCAGTTGTCCATGCTTTGATTACTTGGAGACATCTCTGTTGGGAAGGAAAGTGGACATTTTCACCGATCACAAGAGTCTAAAGTACATCTTCACTCAGCCTAACCTCAACCTCGTGAAGACTCGATGGGTCGAAATGATTCAAGAGTACAACCCAAGTATTGAGTATACTCCGCAAAGCTAATGTCATTGCAGATGCTTTGAGCAGGAAAGCTTATCGCAACAGCCTAATCCTCAAGCCCTTTCACCGGATCTCTCGTGAATCTTTTCGCAAGCTGAATCTTCAAGTTGTTCCTCAAGGCTTTCTTGCCAACCTCATAGTCTCCTACTTTGGAAGATCAGATTCGTGAGGCTCAACTTCGATGCCATGGTGAAGAAAGTGAAACGTGGTATCGACAAGGGCATTTCCAAGTACAAGTGCTTCCATGTTGATGACAAAGACACTGCTCTTTTGAGGACCGGATTGTGGTTCCAAAGGGTGATCCGAGAAAAGTCATTATGAACGAGGCTCACAATTCGCTTCTATCCATCCATCCCGAAGTACGAAGATGTACCATGACCTCAAGCAATATATTGGTGGACTCGAATGAAGCGAGAGATTGCTCAATTCGTGAATGAGTGTGATGTCCGCAGAGAGTGAAAGTAACACCAAAGACCAGCTGGTCTCCTTCAACCTCTTGCTATTCCTGAATGGAAGTTTGATCATATTGAAATGGACTTGGATCTGGCTTTCCAAAGTCCAAGCGTGAAATGATGCTATCTTCGTTGTCATTGACAAGCTTATCAAGTGGCTCATTTTCTTCCTATCAAAGAATCCATCACCGCAGCTCAGCTTGGCGTAGCTATACACCTCCAGATTGTCTCCTTGCACGGTATTCCTCAAGTGATCTCTTCGCACTGCAGCATCTTTACCTCCA
Organism: Aegilops longissima; assembly: GCA_021605205.1. Lineage (NCBI taxonomy): Eukaryota > Viridiplantae > Streptophyta > Magnoliopsida > Poales > Poaceae > Aegilops > Aegilops longissima. Next base: position 5,450 of record JAHIAM010015426.1, on the reverse strand, counting down.
AGTTTTGGGAGTCCTTTCGTAAGGCCATGGGCACCAACATTCGTTCAAAGACAGCTTTCCATCCTCAAACAAGTGGCCAAGTCGAGCGAAGTTAATCAAATTCTTGAAGATATGCTCGTGGCTTGTGTCATTTCTTTCGTATGAAGTGGAAGATTGTCTCCTTATGCCGAAGTTCTCTTACAACAACAGCTTCCAAGTTTAGTTCGGCAAGGCCCCATTCGAAATTTTCTATGGCGTAGTGCCGATTCTCTCAATTGGTCCGAGACAGTGAACGCCAACTTCTTGGCAATGACTTGATCACGTATGTAAGAAATGTGCAAGGTCATTCGTGAGAATTCAAAGCCGCTAATCGCGCCAAAAGAGCTATTATGATGATAAGCACCGTGATGTGACTTTTGAAATCGGAGACCATGTCTACCTCCGCCTCTCCAATGAAAGGTACTTTCCGCCTGTATCAAAGGAAGCTTGCCCTAGATACGTGGGTCCTTTCAAGATCATTGGGAAAAGAGGCGATCTCGCCTATCAACTTGAGCTTCCATCCAACTTTGCAAACGCGCACGATGTGTTTCACGGTCACAGCCTTCGCAAGTGCTTCAAACTCCTGAACGCACTATCAACTTCAAGAGATTGACCTTCAAGAAGATCTCTTATCGTGAGCACCCCTGCTATTCTTGAAGAAACCGAGCGCAAGACTCGCAACAAGTCAATCAAATTCCTGAAAGTGAAGTGGTCACACCATTCCGACCGAGAAGCTACCGGGAGCGTGAGGATCACCTCCGCTCGAGTATCGGAGTTCTTTCACCTAGATCTCGGACGAGATCCTCTTGTAGTGGTGGAGTGTTGTAACACCCTGGATGTAAACTTCCCCTTTTTGGGCAATATATCAATTTGACCTCATCCAATTCTTGTGGGTTCTTGTCATGCTTGGCCTCATGTTGTTTTGGTCATGTGGGTTTTCTTTTTCTTTGTTTTGCTTTTGCCATATTGCATTTGTGCCTCTTGTCATTTTGCATTCCCTTCTTATCATGTGGATGTGGTGTTCTCTTACATGTCATATGGTTGTGGTTTTCCCTTGCATGTCATGTGGTTGCTTATGCCATCCTCACTTGCATTACCATCCCCTCCTTCCTTCTACTTCTTTCTCTTTCTAATGCAATATTTTCCCTCCTTCTATTAATGTTCATCTTCTCCCTAATAATCTTGCTTGTTGCACTAAACCTCCCTGCCAAATATTTCCTCATTTAAAGCTGTTATGGTCAGGTTCAAAAATGGCACAAGTTTGAAGCATTTCCAAACTTGCATTATTTTTCTACCTCTAAAAATGTCCATTTCAATTTATTTAAATAGAGGAGAATTCCAGGAGTGTGGGGATATTTTCCTTTCACTCTAAATCTTTTCTTTTCTTTTCTGACTTTCTCTTCCTTTTATTTTTGAAAAAGGAAAAGGAGAAGAGGCAAGCAGAAGCCAAGAGCCCAAAGAGCCCCTCTCCACTGGGCCACGGCCTCCCGAGCCGGCCCAGCTCCCCAAAGAGCCTCAAGAGCCCAGAGGAGCGCCACCCGCCGCCTTCTCCTCCTGCCTTCGGCCACCACACCAAGACTTACCCCCGCTAGCCCTTCCACGTGGCAGCTTGACCCACCTGCAGCGACCGGACCCATGGTTCTCACCCACCTTCCCTCCTCTCGCAGCCATGGGGACCCCGAGCTCGGAGAGCACGAGCACGATCCGTCACGCCTCTAGCCCCCCTTCTTATCCCTCCGCCAATCGAGCCTAGGGTTTCCTCCCTCTCGCCAGTGTAAGGAAACCCCTAGATTGCCGCCTCTGCCGGGTTCCCGAGCGATCTGGGAGCACGCTCTGCCGCCGGCGCAGCCTCCGCCACCTCGACCCGCGGCTGTGTTCATCTTCTTCCTCGCTGCCGACCACGACCACGACGCCGACCACGGAGGTCCGGTTCGCCAAGTACACCGACGCCATCGCTCTGTCTTCCTCTCGGTCGAGTTCCCGGCGAGGTTCAGAGGTCGAGCCTGCCACCACCCCTGCCTCCATCGCTGCTTCGTGTCCTAGGGTAAGGAGGTATAAACCCTTCCTCCCCGCTCCTTCTTGCCCGTTAGCTCCTCAGAGAGTAGGCGCCTGCCTGTGTCTTTGCTGCTACCTGCCGCGGTTCCGGCGGAGGTACTTTTGAGTTCCAGAGTAGTGCCGCCATGGAAGCTGTTGCTGCCTTGCTATGCGTCGGCTTGTTCCTTCTTGTCCCGTGGTACTCTCGTGTGTCCTGGCCGTGTTCGAGGGCACGAGTCCCTCAGAGTCGCTGCTGCCTCGCCGCATCGGCAGCGGCTCCTCCGTTTTAGATCAGTGCAGGTAACTAGTTACACGCTTAGCTTCTGCTTTACCGATTCCTTCCCAGCCGAGCTGGTCGACCGCCTCTGCTTACACTGCGGGCGACTGGTTCGAACCCCTGTGCGCCACACCCCCTTTGTATTTTGCTTTGCGCTTTATCCGTGCGCCTCCGCAGCAGCAGATGTAATGCCCGAGCCTCTCCTTTTGTCACCACAGATAGCCAAAGGGCAAGAAAAGGGTTCCACCGGGAGACCTGGTTCAATCCCTCGGGCTCTTTTTTCTTCCCCTTTAAACTCCCTGCTTCACCCTCGTCTCCATGATGGGGGTCTTCATGTCACCTCCCATACTTTCTCCCTCATGCATTTTTATTTCTTTCACCCTAGTTTCCATATCTGGTTTGATTCCATTGCTGTTTTGGGCAAGTCCAAATCTGACATTTCCAACTGAAATAGCCATTTCTGCCATTTTCCTTTTAGGCAGGTTTTGACTTATTGTTTTGTGATGTTTTCCTAATGCAACCCTAACATATTATATATGTTTTTGGGTAGAAAAATCCCACCAACTCAGTGGTGTCATTGGTTTTTGCATTTGGGCAAGTTTGTGTTCATGTCCTTTGCATCGTGGTTAGGTGTTGTTTTTAATGGGCATATTTATTTGAATTGTGCTATGAGGTGGTTTGCACACATGCATGGCTTTGTTTCTTCTTGAAGTTATCGTAGGTTTCTCACCATTCTTGTTTTGCCCGTCATATCCAATCCGTGCATCCGCTTCCGTGATTCTATATCGATTTCTACCAAATCATCTCATCTTTCCGATGGCATGCTTGGTTTGCCAAGATGATGCCGGTTTTCTATTTACCTTCCGGAGTGCACGACGCTTGCATATCCCATCATTGCATTTCATGTCATGTTGCATCATGTTGATTGTGCATTGCACCGTGATTTATTGTGGTTCCTTGTTGTTGTTGCTTTGGGTAGAGCCGGAGACGAGAACGCCACGAGGAACCTCGTTGAGAACGCCGAGGATCAAGCTTTCGACAACTCGAGAACATTGCAGCAAGATGATCATACCTCGAAATCACCTCTATCTTTGCTATGCTAGTTGCTCGCTTCTTTGCTATGCCTACGCCGCGATGCCTACCACTTGCTATATCATGCCACCCATATTGCCATGTCAGCCCCTAACCATCCTTTCCTAGCAAACCGTTGTTTATTATGTTACCGCTTCGCCAAATTTCTCTTATAGCGTTGTTAGTTGCGGTGAAGCTGAAATTTGTTCCTTGTTGAACATGGAGATGTTGTTCTCTTGGAACATGTTTACTTGTTGGGGATATCACAATATATATATATATATCTGCTATGTTTAACACATCTATATACTGGTAAAGAGTGGAAGGTTTCGCCTTATGCCGGTGTTTTGTTCCACTCTTGCCACCCTAGTTTCATTATACCGTGTTATGTTCCTTGATTTTATGCTCCTTACACGGTTAGTGATTTATGGACCCCTTGACAGCTCGCTTGAATAAGACTCTCCAAAGAAGGCCCAACATTGGTTTTACCATTTGCCACCTAAGCCTTTTTCCCCGGTTTTCGCGAGCCCGAGGGTCATCTTATTTTAAACCCCGGCCGCTTCTCCGAAGCGCTGGTCCAAACTAGAGCACCGTATGGACCATTCCTTGGCAACATGGATTACGCCGGTTCCTCAGACGCTTCGCTTATCCGGCAGCCCCGAGAACGAGATATGTGCAGCTCCTATCGGGATTTGTCGGCATAATCGGGTGGTCTTGCTGGTCTTGTTTTATTGCTGTCAAATGTCTTGTAGTCCGGGATTCCGAGATTGATCGGTCTTCCCGTAGAAGGAATAATCCTTCGCTGACCGTGAGAGCTTATAATGGGCTGTTGGGACACCCCGCAGGTAATATCTTTCAAAGCCGCGTCCATGTTATGAGGCGATGGGAATTTGTTAATGTCCGTTGTAGATAACACAAAGATGACCTCTTTAAAATACACATCAATCTGGTGTAACTGGATGGTCTCTTCTCATGGAGTCCGGAAGTGAACACGGTGTTGGAGTTATGTCCGACGTAGTAGTTCAGATCACTTCTTGATCAATACTAGTTTCACGACTCGCTTTTGCTTCTTCTCGCTTTTTTTGTATGTAGCCACCATATATGCTAGTCGCTTGCTGCAGCTCAACTTTACTACCTTGTCCTCCCTAAAGCTTAAATAGTCTTGATCTCTGGTGTGAGATTGTCGAGTCCCCGTGACTCATGATACTTCCAAACACAGCTTGCAGTTCCGGAGGAGGCCAAGTGCATGATTCCACCGAGCTCAAGTGGGAGTTCGACGAGAACGTGGTCGCTACTTATGTTTCGCTTCAGATGATCAAGAGAGGTGCCCAGCTTGGGATGATTCGGGATCTGTTAGCATGTGGGTATCTTCTTTATTTTGGTTCCGTAGTCGGACCTTGAGTGTACTCTAATGATGTATGTTAAATTATGTACTGTGACGTATGATTGTAAGCCAACTATGTAACTTTCCTTAATTATTACATGGGTTGTGTGAAGATTACCTCACTTGCGACATTGCTTTCAATGCGTTATGCTCTAAGTCGCGGCTCGACACGGGAGATATAGCCGCATCGGGGCGCATAGAGGTGCTGGGCTTGAGGCTGTCAAGGTGACGAGGCCCACGAGATCAGGTCAATCTGGCGCAGCTTGCTCGCTCCTCGGATGTAACGAGAAGCAGGGCGCGAGGCGCTTCGCCCTCCTCTCGGACGTAGGGAAGGCAGCGGCACGAAGCAGGGGAGCAGCAGAGGGAATCGGCGGGGCGAGGGACCACGGTAACCGGCCAGATCCGAGGCCAGGGCGGCGGTGGAAGGCGACGGCTTGGCGGTTGGCGTGCACGACACCGGCTGTTGTCTGAAGGACGAAGATAGAGGGAATTCAGAGAAGAAAACGGGGAAGGGAAGAAGAAAGAGACGGCGAGGGAGATGGCAGGGGCGCGACGGGGCCTGCATGGGGTTGCCGGCGACGACGAGGCCGATCGTCGGAGGCGCGAAGGCGAGGCCATGCTTGCAAGGGCGGCAAGGCAGCTAACATCGAGGTCGGCGCAAAATCC